>JACTOM010000929.1:15005980-15095832 GCA_015832385.1 Elymnias hypermnestra
ACGTCGTCATAATTTGTTTGTCGTCTATTAACTTTAAACAATAGCGAAGTATCATCAGCAAACAGAACAATCTCATGATCACCCTTAACAAAGTAAGGAAGGTCATTGATATAAATGAGGAACAGAAATGGTCCTAATATGGAACCCTGTGGGACTCCCATTTTTGTCACCGACCCCGCAGAAAGCTTGCCATTGACACAGACCTTTTGCGTTCTATTGGTTAAATATGAACTCATCAGGTCTAATGCTGTGCCCGCGAGGCCATAGTGTCGCAATTTCCCGATCAGAGTTTCATACTGAACACAATCGAAGGCCTTAGACAGATCACAGAAAACGCCAAGCGCGTCACGTGAATCCTCCCAGGCCTCGTAGATATTGAGTAATAACTGTACGCCAGCATCGGTAGTCGAGCGACCTCGAGTAAAGCCAAATTGCTTATTATGTAATAAATTATATTTTTTGAAATGTTTTAGCAACTGGTTCAACATTATTTTCTCAAATATTTTACTAAAGGTTGGGAGAACCGATATTGGCCTAAAGTTACTAGGGTTAGAAGTACTGCCTGACTTAAACATCGGTATTATTTTGCTGTACTTCATTAAGTCAGGAAATACACCACAATCAACACAATTATTAAAAATTTCCGCCATGTCAGGTGCAACAATGTCAATTAATGATTTTACAAGGTTAACCGATAGACCCCACAAATCGTTAGTTTTTTTGTTATTGATTAAATTAAATGACTTAATAACATCAGAGGCATCGACATGACTGAATTTAAAGATACCATGACATTGGGGCATGCTATCAGCTAGCCAAGAGAGTGCAATGGAAGGTGATGAGTTCAGCGATTTAGTAGTTGAGACAGGAATATTTGTAAAAAACTCTTCAAAAGTATTAGCAACCTCTGAGTCTGACGATATTTTTTTATTCTCTAACTCTAAATTAAATTCATTAAAACGCGGAGTTGCTTTTCCTGTTTCATTATTAATTATTTTCCAAGTTGTTTTAATTACATTACTACTGTTTTGTATCTTATATTTTATGTGTTGCGATTTAGCAATAACACATTTCTTTTTAAAATCCTTGGAAAATGATCTCACATAATCTCTGAACTCCACACTAGTGTTGTATTGACGCTCAGCATACAATTCATACAACTTTTGCCTACTTTTATGCAAATCAGCCGTGTATGTAGTCGAACATGCTAACCACTAGACCAATGAGGCAGTTTAATAGTATTTTAGTTTAATTGTAGACGTAATATATTTGTATTGTATGCCAAATTAGTCTATAAGTTGGATATACAATAAATAACTTTAGTATATATTTATTAAAATTTAGCATAAATATAAACATTGTATATAACGTTGGCTTCCTAATAAATAAATATAAATCCACATGAAACCAATCTTATAAAGAGGAAACATTTGTGTTTTTGTAAATATATTTATAGCGTTTTCACACAAAAACTCCTGGTCCGATTTCAAAAACTTTGCATTTAATTGAGTAACATAGGCTATATTACAAAAATAATAGGGATCCCTAACAAAAATGCATTAATGTAACCCAAGTTGTACAACAAAAAATCTGCTATCGCGAGCGCTGCGCAAAACTATTAAAGATAGAACAAAAAAAAGTTCGACAATCTAACATATTAAAAAAACCATTAAACCATATGTCCAACTACTGTGGTTATGCCACTATAAATACTTTTTTGCAATTTAGAAGTTAATAAAAGCGCCGACAATAATCAAACCATATTATTCATACCTCTGTATTAATCCTTACCCTATCAAATGATATTTCATTAAAGAGAATTTTAACAACTGTAAAATACTTTTTAAATGATTAAAATCGGACACTTCATTCAAAAGATATAACGAATTTAAAAATCTCAATCTAAAGAGAATAACGTCGGAACTTCAAAGCAAAACAAAACTACGTCAAATGTTGTGTGTAGGGAAGTTTTGAGAGAATGAAGTTTTATAAATAAATCTCTTCTCTAATATTATAGAAGTAAGTTTTGCATTTTGAATATTTGTTTTTATTTTTAACGTAGGCTCTCACTAAAAATAGTTTTCATCATATTTCATCACGGACTTCGGAACTGACTTCTCAGGGTACTATAATGCAGCTGAAAATTTCAAGACAAATTCGGCCTTTATTATATTTTACAATTTGAGCTATTTGCTAGTGATAAATCCTGTCCAAATGGGTCCAGTTGTTTTAGAGATTAACCGAAACAACAGACAACAATTTTATAAAATGTTTCTTGTAACTAGTTTTGTCTAAACATTCTTATGCATTTAGTAAACTGTCACAAGATTTTGTTTCTATTTGCCACGGAATATTCACCTTAATTAATTCCACCATGAGTTACGGGCGAAAAATGGTTGAGTTTACTTATTAATAAAAACACATTTTCTATCTATATATCACAACAACAATTACAAGTACTTAGACATTTTAGAGGATATACAAATATCTACTTAATCCATCTGTAATTTTCAATACTGTAATCAGAACGATATTGCGCTAATTTTATTTCAAAATTGTTTTTATTTGCTATATAATAAGACGTAGAATACCACTAATATCAATGAATATTTAATAAGGGTTTATCTCAATTCCTCGGCCCTAAACTATAAATAAACTAAATTGTATAATTTAACAGACATACTTGTAACTTGAAATCCATATCATTTATTTCATAATCTTTTAGTTATTCATATACTTTGTCTGATGATGAAATTTATAGTAATTAATTACTCACCAACTGATTATCTAAATTATTATTGTTTATTTATTACAGCCAACAGTGTTATATATTGAGAACATTAAAAGATAAATAACAAATATATGTACCACAAATAAACCACGTTGTGATATGGCCGAATTAAACGAACGTAGTTTAAATGTGACCTAGAGTTTAGTCGTAGAACTTGTGATCAGTCACTGACTACTCAATGATCATGTTTAAATCAAAGTAACGTGAAAATAATTTTGTGCTATGTTTGAATCTAAGTATAAGTCACATATGAGTCATTCTTTCGCACTTCTCGAGTGTAAATTTACGTAATAGTACTAGTATACGTAAATATGACGTAAGTCTGATGTTTGTAGATAGAGAATTAAGTCATAATTACGTAAATAAAGAGACTGATATGTCATGTGTACAGCTTGTAATTGAGGCTGTAAAATTTTACATGCCGTAATATATAACGTTTAATTTTCTTGTTTGTATATTCGTTGTGGGTACAAGATAAATAATAAAAATATAATTGGAGTCTACTTCATCGTAGAATTACTACAGTCTTAAAGAATGCCAGCCAGTAGTGGCAACTTTATATTGCTTCCTTTCGTTACGTGATCCTAAAGGAGTTTGTATATATTCACCCTTCCCTCAAATGATATGGCGTAAAAGTTATCGCAAAAACTTTAATTAAATATCGAAATTTAAATTAATATTTTTTATTATAGTTAGTAAAATCGGTTAATTGCATTGCAAATCATTTATAGTTTACAGACTCCACAAACAGGTTTCTACGACAATATGGTTATAGCTTACATATACAATTCAAGATTAAATAATATCATTATTTTTAGGAAAAATAATAGTGTACGATATTAAAAATTATAAACTTATTTAAATTACGCATTCTCCAATTTGCTTCGAGATAAGTATAAAGGTACAAAGTTTTCTTCATCAGAGCTTTTCCTTTACAATTTTGTATTATGTTTCTGTAGAAAATTCTGTTAGAGGTAGTGCTTGTATCGAGAATGGATTTGATATTTAATCCAAGTAGTTTGTAGGCATTCATAATTTTATATTACCATTGCGTCGATTCCGATAATATTCGCTTTATCCCTTTTGTTTAATGCATTTGATTCAATAATGACTTACGTTTAAAATTTCTCCACGACGTTGGACGTTCAGGAGATTCGAAAACAACATCTTCTACCTTGTATGAGGGTCTGGGGGTACGTAAAGTTGCAGATGGTGAGGCCGATGGTTCGGATACACTTGGTGGTGGGGATACAAGTGGTAAAGGTGCCGTTGCTGTTGGCGAATATACTGGATTTGCAAAGCTAAATGTATTTTCTGCTTCGGCTGAAAAAAATATTTGAGCTTTAAAGTATTGAAAAGACTTTGCAACTTAAACCTATTTTCTACATATTACATAACTAAACCGTTATAGTTGCTTGTTTAAAGAATTATTTTATTTGACATTTTCTTTGTTTTATATTTTATATATAAACTACGACCCTAAAATATTTTTCTATAACATGCAATTGTATTAAATTAGTAAAATTCCTTATAAAACCTATAAGATTTGTCGATTAAAAGTTGTGCTTTTCAACGAAACAATCTTCTATGAGTTAAGAATTGATATGTGCTATTAAAGTGATGTCAATAAACCTCAATCTTACGTAATTTTTACTGAACATTTCAAAATAAATATTAAAGAATATCATACATATATAACTTACTATGAAGATAATAAGCGATCACTATGTTTATTTCTTTACCAAATTATTTTGTTACGAATTTTTTCTGTACATTATTAACTTACCAATCCCAGCAGAAGGCGCTGGGCTTTGAAGTTTTAGTACACCATAACTAGCTTCGCCAGCTTCGCTTTCCATCTAGAATAATTAATAAGCATATTAATTATTACCTATTAGATTCGACCGTATAAAGAATCATTTCAATTGGAAAATTGAATTGCTACTTAATTTAATAACTAAATTTTAACTTGTAGACCTTTATCATTGAGCGGAATTATATTCTCTTAAATTAAAGATTTTATTTAAATAATGTTGTGTACGTACCAAAGTGGCATCTTCAGTAGGATTTAAATGAAGTTGTATGCGACGTCGATGCCGCGATTCATTTGTCAGGCGTAAGTAGTGTTGTACAAGTGGGTGTCTCATCATAACATGATGCAGCATTGAATGTCCAAGTAAAATCAAAATCGAAAACACGAAGAACATAAAAGTGCTACGTTTGGGTTGACGAAATCCATACTTCGTGACAATTCTATCCAAAGAAACCCAGAATCCAGCTGCGCCTACGGAAATGTCACAGCAATTTTCAGCAAACAATTATAAAATTTATATCTATTTGGTTAATGAAGGATCGTAAAATAGAGTAATTAGCTTCTGCATTTAAAAGTCCCGTTAAAATCGGTCCATTTATTTTTAAAATTCATCAACTTTCAGCCAGCACAGACAGCACAGATTCAAGAGCGAAAATAAGTGGTTAAAAGTTAACTAGCAGCCCAAAGTCCCGCTGCTGAGCACAAGCCTCCTTACTCATAGGAGAGAGGGTTTTTATTTAGGAATAAATGGTTATTTTGTAATAAATACCGAACGCAAATTAAGAAATTTTTAACTAGCACTTTTTAAGCTAACGTATCAGCTTCACTTCTGAAATTAAATATGTTATTTTCTTTATTTCTTATGCACTACTGTGCGAATTCGCCTTTTACAAAGTGCAAATTTCTAAATTCGATAGAACAATAAAGGTTTTTAAAGACATGAAAATCTTCTTCCAATTCGTGCATTTTCGTATTTTGGTATATAACCTCTATTTTAACATTACACTATAACTTTTAGTTTGATGGAGGTATTTTTTATCTATCAATATATATTAAAGAGATGTCCAGGTATCTATTGAGTAGAGGTCAGCTAAGACCGGATTTTACGAAATTCCACCCGCAAGGGGGCTTGCGGGGGTGTTAACTATTGACTCATCACATAAGGCGCAGAGACTTGAAATTTGGTAGAAATATTCCTTTTGCCGAGAGACGTCAGCTAAGAACGGATTTTACGAAATTGATTGAAATTTGGAACAGCGATAATCTAAAGCCTGAAAAAGGACTAAAATTTATTTGCTGTAATACACAGCAAATAACTCATTGACGTTTTTATACGTATGTTTTTATTTGTAATACAATTTACCTAAATTAATGAAAATGTTACACATTCAAATCAATGAAAAAAACATTCAACGCAGACGAAGTCGCGGGTTCAGCTTGTGTGTGTGTATATATATAAGAGATATCCAGGTATCTATTGACCCATCACGATATCTCTGGAACCAAGGAAGGCATAGGTAATTGAAATTTGGTAGGAATATTTCTTTTGCCGGGGTGTTAACTATTGACTCATTGACTCATCACTATATCTGGAACCATAAGGCGTAGAGACTTGAAATTTGGTAAAACAGTTTGCCTAAATTAATGAAAATGCTATCCAAAAAACATTTCACGCAGACGAGTCGCGGGTTCAGCTAGTAATACTTATATATCAAATTAAACTAGTTTAATCTTCGTCAATTATACCCATTTATATCCATTTTATTATTATTTGACGTAAAATTAAGAAGTTTTCTTTGTCTTACACTATTTCTTGTAAAAGTGTGAAGACGCAATTGAAAATTTAATCTATCTACATATTTACATACTTTCACCGGCCATCACAGCTTGCGTGTATCTTGGTGGAAGACATCCCGTAAAACCATAATACGACGCCTGTTGAATTGTGCATCCAAAAGCTACCACTCCGATGGCGACTAGGTTTATTGTGTAAGAAACGCTTAAAGAAAAACCATCCCATCCAATATTGCAAACTGCTACAAATATCATCGTTGCAAGAGAAAGTAATATACCTGAAAAAATTATTAAAATATTTATTTCACGATACGTCATTTTATACTCATCCTTCGGCCTTCTAGGATTTATTAATCGTAGAAGTGTAAAGTAAAGTGGATTCACATTACAGAAGACATGGAAAGCCACTTCTAAGATAATATGTGTTTTAAAATAAATTACATCTATTTCAGCATTTCCTTTTAAGTTCCTGAATTTTGTTAACTCATTTAAGATTCTAATCACGAATTTTAGTATTCTATATTAAAATGTTACCCAATCAGGTATTTGGCCTAAGGGCAGGAAAGCTACTTAAGTTGAAATATTTCCGAAGTAAAACTTCTTTAGGCGCAGGAGGATAAAATTTTTACGGATGAAACGCGTGATTAGCGTCACGAAGATGTGGAGCAATTTTTATGCTAATTCGTTTGAAGGTTAGGTAGAAAAATAACATGTGGCATTGTAATTTGGCACTCGTTATTTCATAATTAAATATACTATTTTTCATAAAAGTAAAAATATGTCATTGATTCTCTTTTCTAAATTTAAATTTTGAAAAGCAAAATTTAATTAATAATTTCTAATATTGACAAAAAACACGAGGCATTTTTATTTACAATTCGTGATATGAGATTGCAATAAATTATTTGCATTAATTTTCGACACTTAATATTTTAATGACAATTAAATTCCTAACATATCATTATTTTTCACTCCCTCTAAGTCTCAGAAATCTAAAATTTGAAATTTGTATAAATATAAACATGACTTAAACATTACTTCGCTAAAGAAGTTTCACTTCTGATATATGTACTTTGTACGCACGCACTTTTAATTTCTATCGTTTTCTTAGTTCTGACTTTCAATAATTGTTACTATAATATAAAATACGAAATGAACCAATATAACACGCAAATAAAATAGGACCACTAAGGTAAATCTGAAAACTATGATTGATAAAAAGAAATATTTTATTTCAAAATAAAAAAAACAAATACAAAATTCTGGGATCTCCTTGTTGACATTTCCAAGAAAGTTATTCGAGACTAATAAAACGAATAAAGGCTTATATCAATTATTCAAAAGATTTATAATTTGCGAAATAATGTGAATAGAAAAACACGTTTAATGTTTTTGCAAGCCTTTTTTATTTTATCTTATACATAACGTTTTTAAACGAAATATCAGTCGGACAGTTCCATTTTTGCTTAAATGATCAGATTGTCAATTCGTTAGGTTAAATTTCATTATATAATAAAAATATAGAAGGAATAAAAAGATCGTAATTTACCAAATGTGATCCTGGTGTTGTAGGTGAAGAGATCAAGTAGTATATTATTTGTAATAACAGCAATACATGCTGAAACTATGTAGACTGTAGACATGTCGAACATTATTGTTGATTTCGGGTAATGATGCTGGAAATAATCTACCGCCATTATGAAACTGAAAAAGTTCAATTTCTTTTAGTAAAACAACATTTAAGCCATAAAACCATCGTAAAATATAAGTCGTTGTATATATTAATTAAGAGTTTATTTGGTTAAAGAAATAATAAGTGTAACTTTCAGAAAGATTCACAGTATGGAGTGCAATAGGTCCTATAGTATATAAGAAATAAGCAATCATAATGTAAACGATGAAAATTATATACAAAATTATAAAAGATATTGATCAACATCTCTCTCTATTTATCGAGTCTATAGCTTATTAAGTATTATTAACTTAAAAACATAATGATAATATCAATATTTAACTTAGTAAAGATGACATTGTAAATAAATAGGCACCTGTAATTATCTGTAATCAGATACATAATTAGTGCCATTGATAGTTGTCACAACACTTCTACAAACGCGATCGGATTTCTCGTCTCAAAGTCGAATCCTTGAATTAATTCATGAAATTTTATTTATTGAAATGTTATATAAAAGTAGTAAACTATATTATCTACAATATTATCATATAAGAGATATTCAGGTATCTATTGACTCATCACGATATCTCTGAAACTATAAGGCGTAGAGACTCGAAATTTTTTATTGCCGGGTAAAGGTCTGCTAAGAACGGATAAATTCCGGTATGTAAAATATAAAATTATCGTGTTACGGTGTTAGAAGTTGAACTCTCCCGAAACGATTCGACCGATTTTCGTGAAAAATTAGCAAGCATATCAGCTAGGGTGGAGAATCGGACAACATCTGTTTTTCATCCTCCCTAAATGTAAGGGGTGATCCACTCCTAAATTTATTCGTTATTTTTTGGATAAATCTTTTTTGTTTTTATTTTTTTAAGATACAGCATACAAAAATACATACAACCATAACTTTTCACCATTTTATCACCGCGATATAGCGATAATATCGTTATAGCGATAATAGTTAGTATATGGCAAAACAACGTTAGCTGGGTCAGCTAGTAATACCTATATAATATAAAAAAAACATTTGTCCCTAAACTTCTTATGAACCTATATTTTAGGCAACAGTGCCCTCGCAAATTGTTTTACAAACAAAAGATGTCAGAAAAAATAAAAAGTAATCAGAAGAAATTTACAGTACAGATATGAGTGCATTTGTATGGGTGTGCGTGTGTGACTACGTGTGTGTGTATAATTTATAAATATTTTAGTGTATTGAAAGATTTCTTGATTGTTACAGTTTTAGCAACATCGAGCAATCGAGCATAAGTTCATTTGATTGAATTCTACTTGCAGTAATGAGCAACATATCTAATAACATTCACTCGATAAATGCGAGAAAAGTACGAGTGTACTGAAAAACGCTTCATTTAAAAAGTCAGTTTTGAACTTAAATTCCGTTCAAAAATTTCAGAAATAAATAATCAAAAAATTGCAGGAGTTGCGAAAACTTCAGGCGTTATTGTACATCTAAGAAAATAGATTACCGAGGCGTTGAACAGATTTAAAGAAAAACTGTTGAAATTGTAACAATAGCAAAATATGTTATTGTTTGCAATGCCTTCCAACAATAGCTATTTAATAATAAATGTTCTGTCAAGATGTTATAACCATTTTATAAAACATTACATTAGCAGAGTTTCAATTCACCGACGACCAATTTAAGGAGATAGTTTTTTTTCTAATTTATTACTGACCCTTTTCTAACCAAAACGCAGAGTCAGGAAAAGAGTATCATCATATACCACTAGTTGAGATCACAGTCAAGCCTTAACTTATACACAATAAATACACTATTTACTATAGAGCATATTATTATGTTTCACATGTAATAATAACTGCGAAAATGTAGAAATTTTAGGCAAGTGAAAATAGAGGTTTAGAGGTTTATAATAATTGTATATAACTACCTATTGAAGGGCAGTAAGAAAGCAGCACCAGCAATAAATAATGTGAAGTAGACGGAGTTATATCTATCCGGAGGTGGTGCTCCGGGCTCCGGCATTGTTAGGGCTTCGCCTCGTGCTGCCCGTATTGCTTCTATGCGGGCGTACCCGCGGCCTAAGGTTTCATTCATTGTATTTTGAATCACTACCCTCTTTCTCGTCCCATGTTTAAACAAATTTGTCTTTAAAAGATTATGTTAATTATATTGAAAAATAACTAAAACAATACACTTCAATTACACCTTATTTATCAATAGCCCACACTTACAACAGTTTATTCACAAGCACTGTGCTTTGAAGTAAATTTACACATAACAATAATTGAATACACTTTGCACTTTATAATTATATTTTCGATTTTTCACTAAAATGCTTCTACGTGCTTGAGAAAGCTAGGTGTCATTTATTGGATGTAGAGCACAATATGAATTTATATTAACAAATTACATATTGAAATGTTAAATTCGCAATTATTGTTTTTCTTTTTGTTAGATTTTCTGTAACAACATTACCCGACCGGTATAAGTTGACAGAAAAGGTATAAGTTACCTAAGAATAGCCGACGCATGCGTGTGAAACATCGATTTTTAGTGAAGGGAATGAATAGTAGGAAGATGTGTCTAGAACTAGGATTACTTCTGTCTATTTTTATACTGAAATAAAAATAAAGCGAGTACATTGGATAATTTTTCAGTAATGTAATGGAAGGTATCTGTTTTAAATTTTCTCAAAATTAAATTATTCCTGATTCTAAAAAGTTGCCATAATAAGGAAGTAGTTAGTCGGAATTTGGTTTCATTGATGTGAAACTTCTTTGGGTGCATCATGGTAAAATTTTTACGGATGAACGGCATGATTAGCGTCACGAAGACGTGCAGAGTTTTCTATGCTAATTCGTTTGAAGGTTAGGTAGTTTTAATATTTACAAATAAAATGTAGCATTTTAATTTGCAACTCGTCATTTAATAATTTAATATACTGTTTTTCATCAAATATATAATAGAAATATATCTATCTCTTTCTAAATTTTAATTTAAAAAACAAAATTAAATTTATAATTTGACAAAAACACGTGGCATTTTTATTTACAATTCGTCATTTGAGATTTCAATAAATTATTTGTATTAATTTTCGACCCTTTTAATATTTTAATGACAATGAAATTCCTTACATATCTTCCCATTTCCCTCCCTAGAAGTCTCGGAAATCTAAAGATTTTTATTTGTATAAACATAAATCAGACTTAAAAAATAGTTTGCCAAATAAGTTTCACTTCGAACATGTGTACTTTGTACGCGCGCACTTTTAATTTTTGAATAGGAATTGTTCATATAAATGTGTTTTTGTAAAGCACTTAACTTTTATTAAGATGCGCGTAAAGTAAGGGCAGTAGAAGCTTTTTTTACGTCCGACTGCTGGCTACAGGGTTCCTTAATCATAGTACTGAGGGTTTTAGAGCATAGACCTACGAAACTGCTCCGCTGCGGATTGGCAGGTTACATATACCCCAGAATGACTCCCAGAACATGCAGGTTTCAGGAAAGAATAATCAACCACGTAAGTTTTACTACTGTATGATTATTACTCCCTTATAACGGTTCTACTTTTATAAAATTAACGGTGCCTGCCCAGAATTCGAATCCGCGATTTCTCCGAATGAGAATCAAAGCGTCACTGAGCCTTAATGGATTTTTAACGTGGACATTATAATATGTACATATTATGAGTTTAATTAACAAAATAGACCGATAACTTTTTACTGAATTTAAGTGAGGCGTTACGATTTTTGATTGAGAACGACGTTGTTTTGGAGATCCCAAATTACCGAATTCAGATTATTAACCTTAGTAACAGAGGGTTGGATTGGTAGTGTAGGAAAGCTATATTTCTTTTGTATAATTTAGTAGAACTGTTTACGATCTTCTGGTCATAACGCTTGGACGCCCTTGAACGAATCCGGAAGTATGATCGCCATGAACGTTATGATATGAGTTATCAAAAGAATTTGCGAGTCCATGAATCTTCGTCTTAATCTTCACGACCTTTGAACCTGTAACTACTTGTTTAATAACGTAATTTTAACGTTAGGAGTTTTTTTGTTTACGCTTGATATTGTTTTTGTAGTTATAATTTGTTTGCCACGTAACTGTTATTTTGTTTGTCCATATATTGACCCAGTTAATACGTATATATTTAGGTCAAAACATTCGCAAGTAATAAAAGCGAACGTACTTATAAATTATCTTTAAGTATCATGTCGTAAAATCACGAACATTTAATAAATATATTTTTGAAGTTACATATTAGTATATCATTATTTTATTTTATTTATATTATATTACATAAAGATAAAAAAAAATATAAATTTATATCTTCACCTTCTTTCTTGTAAATGAATTTCGTGAAAAACTAAGCAACCATTTAATGGGTAAGAAATGATGATAATGTTTATAATGATACAACTGTATTGATTTTTAAATGGATTCAAGGCTGATATATCAGTCGGTTAAAATAAGTTTCTAATATCAATGCTTAGTTGTTTTGAATTTAGTAGGAAGATCCACGACTTTGTAAACACTACAAATACATTATTTCAATTCATCGTAGTATATAAGTATTTCTCTATCTGTAATATTGTCTTTAAATTTCGTTTTTTTTTCATTAATTGTTGTGCTAAATAAAACAATTTGTCTTTTACTGTCTACGATTTATTTTTCAACGTATAGCTTAGTACTATATATAAAATTCTAAATCTATAAATTTGTTCATATAAAAACCAATTTTCAGTGTTTTTTTCTGCCAAAATTCCATTGTTCATCATATTTAACTACGACAATCACTTCACGATACGGAAGTTACGGTAGGTGACTCAAATATCCGGAGATGTTATAAAAGATTCTGCCGAGTATCGTTAATTTGCTCCTATTGAAGAGTTCCGTTACTTTGTCATGGATCCCATGATCAAAACCTAACCAAACAATCATTAAACAACCCTTAAAGTATATCCTTTCCAATAAAAAATGAATCATTGAAATCGGTCGGAGTGATCTTGAGTTATTCGTCCATATGTCGAGCACGTACCTATACCTACCTAAGAACTGGATTAAAAAGTTATGAGGTAACAAACAAAAAAAAAATACAGACGAATTGATAACCTCGTCCTTTTTTTTTGAAGTCGGTTAAAATTGAGAGAGAGAGAGAGAGAGAACACTTTTATTGTACACCACAAGAAAAATACATAAAGAAAACACGAAAATACAAAACAAGTAGTACAATAAGGCGGCCTTATCGCTATATAGCGATTTCTTCCAGGCAACCTTTGGGTTATAGGAGTTTCAGAAAAATAAAAATGGGTTGATGGTGGTGACAGTTATAACAGTATTAGTTTGTATAATAAACATAAATATATACACATATAAATAAATATATAAATAAATAAATATATTCATGTACAAGAATTTATATAATATATATATATTCTACAAAAAAAATAAAATAAGATATAGTTGTCATCTTATTCCGTTAGGGATAGGTAATATGCCTTTACCTGTCTCTTAAAAATTGGCAAGGATTTCGCTTCTCTTATAGAGAGAGGCAAGTTGTTCCACAATTGAATTGCACGAACGGTAAACGAGAGACCATAGAATTTCGTAGTGTGAGCAATTAAATTTAATTTTAGATTTTGGGATGGTCTAACGGGTCTGCAATAAGGGGAATGGAATTGAAAATTGTCTTTTAAATATAAAGGCGCACTAGGATTAAATAGTACACAGTACAGAACAGAAAGTATATTTAGATTCCGGCGAAAACGTATGGGTAACCACTTGAGCTTTTTACGAAAATGTGATACGTGGTCATATTTGCGCAAACCAAATATGAACCGAATAGATAGATTTTGAATCCGCTCAAGTTTATTTAGTAGATCCTCTGTCAAATTAGGACAGCTTACATCTGCATAATCAAGGATAGAAAGAAGAAGAGATTGTGCAAGCATAACTTTCGTGGGGATTGGAAGAAACCATCGCAAGCGGCGGAGGGAGCTCAATGCTGTAAATGATTTTTTGCTCAGTTCATTTGGAATTTGAATTTTTCATTTTTCATTTGAAATTGCTTGGAATATAGTAAAAACAACAATTGCTTTCCCTTCGAAATTGCTTATACCTATCTCACATTTGATGTTCATCCCGCTTATTCAGAAATCAATTAAATTTAAGTCGTTCAGAAATTAAATCAAATTTGAAAGTGAAGATTTTTGTCTCTTTTAGGGTTTAAATGTCACATGTTCGATGTTCGTCTCGTTGTTCAGAAATTAAATTAAATTTAAAATAAGAATACATGTTTTTTTAATTTATTTTTGGCATTTGATATTGACAGTTAACAATCTCTGATCGCATCTATAATATTTTAAGGACTTTGGCGGGAATCCGGTAGTAAAGGTCGTGTGTTTTTTATTACGCATTCATTCTATTCCGGTGAAGTTTTAACCACATTTTTTTACTGAAGTTGAAAAATTCTATAATCACTATTCAGCATTTTTATTTATTAATTCTGAGGCGATACGAAGTTTGCCGGGTCAGCTAGTCTAAAATAAAAGAATTTATAATTTACGATATCTTTGTAATAGTAATTATCATGTTGTTTTCATGTCGATAGACGTCATTACAAAATCACAACTGGAAATTGTTTTGTTTTAGTGGTTCTCCCGAATAATTACTTTTTATTATTTGACCATCTATATGATACGAGCTACCTTGGATAACTTCTGCTGCGTGCACTTAAATGTGGTATTTAAAGTGCAGTGCCTATTGTGTAAGGGCTGTTGTGTATGTGTGTAAGGAAAGGCTAAGGCTTCGCTGGCGCAATAGTGCGAGTACTCGCTTTGCTTAGGTCCCGGGTTCGATCCTCGATTTAGAGAAGTATATGTTCTAGTTTTTCTTAGTCTGGACTGATGGGAAGATAAGACCGGGGCTAATTTTCACCCTATCAACAAAGACGTACCGCCAAGCAAGGGATTTGTGTTCCAATACGATGCTGTGTAGAAATCATGAGAGGAAAATTGTCTCTTGCTATATTAGCGCGCTTCAATCTTAAAATGTATCATCATCTACCCTCACGTAAGATGGCAGTCAAACGCTAACATTTAATAGCTTCTCCTGTTTGTACTCGTATGCATGTAACGGAATCTTCGAACGTGAATTTGCCCCACTTTATAAGACTCGAAACCTCGCACGCATGTCAAAGATGCTTGAAAATGCATTTGTAGTAAAAAATCATAGCAAAATATTTAATTAGTTTTATTCTGAAATATAGAGTTATAATAAAAAAGTAATACAAAGCACCCCACGCTTTTCGAACAGTGAATTTAATATAGTCAGTAATTCATTTGTCGCTGTAAAAGCTTGTTTTTAGTTTTTTAAACTATAATTTATTGCACAGTACTTTTTCACATGTATAATTTATCAGTTAATGTTTAATATCTTGGTTCAAATATAACTTTAAATTCTTTTGCAGAAAGAGTGACTCCGTCAATTGCTTCAGTAGATGGAAGTTTATCTTCTTCAGGCAGCTTGAGATTGAATCTTTGCAACAGATGTGTCAAGAACATGAACAGTTCTAAGCGAGCTAATCCTTCTCCAATGCATCTTCTTTTCCCTATTTAAATAAAAATGAACAATTGAACATGAACAGTGATATAACTAAGGGGCCCCCTAACTATGTGATGCATTAGGGAATGTTACTGAAATCGAGCATTTAGACTGTAAATAGCCTGTCAATTAAAAGCTGTATTTTAAAAAATACAGTTCATTTTTCATGCCGACTTTGTAAAAAACACGACAAGAGCTATAAACCCTTTCTAGGTGGTGTTATAGACAGTACCAAATACTGTATAGTTGAATTGAGAATACTGTATGTAACACCACTATGCTTTTTCTTTCTTTCTTTTCTGATATTTACTGATCATACCAATCTAGGTTTGTTATGCGTTAATAAGGTAAATGGTGATTTTATGTTTAAATGGCGATTTTATGTTATGAAAAAGTTAAGTAACAGTATATTGACATCCCTCTGCTGGGCACAGGCCTTCTCATTCATAGGAGAGACGGTTTTTAGAGCATACCCCAGAATTACTCCCGGGATTTAACCGAAAAGCACAGTGATGAACAAAAAAAACCACGTGCCTGCTCAGGATTCGAGCCGGCGATTTTTGTAAATGAGAATCCACCCGTCTCACCACCAGACCCTCATGAATTTTACTCACAATTATACTAGAATGTAAGTACTGATCGGCGGCACGGCAGTTTCATAATTTAAAAAATATCTATATGTATACTTCATCGACCGGGATTCGAATCCGGGGTCACATTCACGATAAATGTGATTGTCGAAAATAATTAACGCAATTGCTACTGAATCTGATATTTTTCATTGATGTCTGAGTAATTTTACAAAGGTAGCTTTAAATATTATACGAGTATGCTATAGGATTAATGATAGGATAAATTTTTAGATAAGAAAATAGAATAAGTGTTTTACTATTGTATTAGAATTAAATTTTCTGATTCTATTTACCACTTCCAAAAGGCATCAACCATTCATCTTGAACAAGATTTCCTTCTTTCGTTAGAAAACGCTCCGGACGAAAGGATGTTGGGTCTTTCCAGTGGCTTCCGTTATGAAGGTCGTTGATAGCCAATAAGAGGAATGTGCCCTGAAAGTAATTAGAATTATAATAAAATATACACAGTATTACATGCAGTATAAGATACATTTTTACATGTTTTTATGCGATTCTATTTAGATGTAGCATCTAAATACAATCGCGTTGTCGATCAAAAAATTCAATTTAAAGCAAGTTTTAAAACGTTATGAATAGACGATAATTTAAAAGCCATGAGATGGTATTGTGCTATTCAGGCGATATATTGGTTCTATGGCGATATATTAATTATGAATTTCAGGTATATATTAATTTCTAGCTAGAAATATTAGGAGTGCGTTTTATAATCGGTAGCGACTTATATACAAGTTAATAAGGTTGTTAAAATATCATAAAATAAAGTCCAATGACCCAGGCCATTCACATATTTCATTTCTATAGAAATAATAGAGTAAAAAACAGCATTGATTGCTGAATATAACCTCAGGTTCCATTGAACGTCTCATAAAAATATATCCATCCGATTTGCTTAAACTTTCGTACATGTGGAGGAAGTAGTGATTAAAAATTGATTTCAATTAAATAATTAAGATGTTTCAGGTCCATCTATTTGTACACGTTTTTTAATTTACTTGCTATTTACCTTTGGGATTAAATAGTTTCCAAGTTT
Organism: Elymnias hypermnestra; assembly: GCA_015832385.1. Lineage (NCBI taxonomy): Eukaryota > Metazoa > Arthropoda > Insecta > Lepidoptera > Nymphalidae > Elymnias > Elymnias hypermnestra. The sequence continues at coordinate 15,023,331 of JACTOM010000929.1, forward strand.
TGCATCTTCAAGTGCCATATGGGGTATGCCTACAGCAGCTACACTGGATATACGCAATGTTTCAAGCAATACCGCTTCTGTATATACCATCCTGTGGGAAAAATTGGTAGTTAAATTGTAGTTATTGTAAAAAAATTGGTTAAGTTAAATTGTTACTAAGAGTAACCTATGTAACTGTATGATAACATTTTATTTAGGTTTCTTGACTGTTCAAAGCAGATTAAAAACACAGGACCAGTTTAGCATTAATTGTTGCTTTTCGTGACCGGCAAATGCATTAATACGTGGCGGGTAAAATTTATGAACAATCCATCTATATAACAGCTTATTATCTCCCCACGTATGGGCAGAGGCATCCTCACACACAAGAGATTTTTTTTAACTAAGACACACCACGTTGCTCTTACGCGTTAGGTAGGTAGGTAGGCTAGCTATACTCCAGAATTGCCACCATTATAAGCAGGATACCACAACGATGACTTTTAAACATCAACAATTAAACACAAAAGGTTTTTTTATGAAGAGAAAATTAGCGGTAGCTGTCAAGGATTTGATCTAGAGACCCAAATGGGTTTCTATGTACCGAATCACTGGACCATATTGGCAGTGCGGAACTCCAGAACAGCCACTAAACCCCACCGAAACCATTTTCACATATCGTATAAATTCTCTTAGGCATTTTATTTCAGATGAATCCTTCAAAAGGATTAGAGAAAGGGGCTTCCCACTATACTCTGCATCGTCTTCTTTTGCAAGTTTTGTAAAAGATGGAAACTGTCCTTTATTTTACTGCCGACCATTGCCATTCTTGCTAAGATAATCGAAAGTAACATTGAAAAAACTTAGACATACTTGGCTCTATCTTTAAAAGTAGGGCGTCTAGAAGTCCCAATTTGACTGTCGATTTCTTGTTGTAAACGCTTTTGGACGTCGTTATTTCTAACTATATGCAGAAGCATGAAGACTGCTGTGTTGCTGACGGTTTCGACACCTGCTTCTAGTAGGTCGAGGCATATTACTTGAAGCTCTTCAGTAGTAACTAAAAAAGGGGAATTTGTTACAACAAATTGTATTTTCTTAAGAGCATCTTTTACAAAACGTTTTAAAATCATTGTCCTCGTGAAATACGATTTTATTTACAATGCCACTAAAATTTGTACATTTATAAATTATTGTAGGGGGTTAAATCATCTTTTCTCTAAGGGTTTTCAGTTAGTTTCAGGGTTAAATCAGTTCCATTTCGAGGATAAAAAATTATATATATTTTTACACAAAATTTACCAACATGTGTCATTTTTTGATGATATCATTTCAGTAAGGAACATGTCTATAACGTCCCTTGGATTCTTAATATCTACATTATTTTGATGTTCTTGAATTGTATCCTGGAAGAAAAAGTGCAATGATAAAATAGATATTTACGAGTATAAGTCAAGGAAATAATTAACGTTCAATATTTATACAAGTAGGTGTTCTGGTCTGTACGAACGTAGTGTAATAATTTTGCATACGCACAACGCTATACGGAACAACCTTGATCTTGATCAGAACATTTTTTATACATAACCAGTGATTGTTTACAAATAATACTTATTTTTAATCGCATTACTTTTATTTTTGACTCCTCGTAGCCTGTAGATGATTTTGATAACATTTATTAATAAAATTTTCCAGAACTATTAATAGTTAGGTTAATTTTTTAGTTCGCATAAGTTCTGCTATAAATAAATTATATTAAAGATCTGTTATATATCGTATAATATATTACCTTATCCTTAATCTAATACAGTAAATATTTAATAGGCGTATGACATTAAATAGGACCTAAAATGGATCCTTGTGGGACACCCGTTAGAACAGATGATCCTTGAGATAACATTCTTAATAAATATATTTTGAATTCTGTTTAAAACCTATAGTGTGTTGTCTTATTGTACTAAATTTAACCATATTACATTGGTTAGTATGAAGTGGCTTTAATATTTTCATTACGGTAGTGATTAAAGCATGGCAAAAGAATAGGATAATATCGAAACTAAAAATAAGTTGTAGTTTTAAATAAAAAAAATCGAAATAAATATTAAAGACTTACATTTAAAAATTTATACAACGCACTGTGAATATTTTTCAGCTCATTATATCCAATTAAATTTGGTATAATATGTCTTAAGAAAGGGAAAAAGTTGATTATGCCACCACTCATATCAACCACCTTGAAGGATTTAGTGATAAGATCGCATAAAACTGTAAGCTTCTTGTCCTTCAAATCATATCTAAAAAAAGTACCATATCATATTAATATTATATAACGGCAATTCAAGTATTATATAAGCACAATGGCGGAGTAGGGGGGGGGGGTCTGTCTTTTGCATATTTTGAGTGACATGGGGGGGAGGGGTAGGGGAGTCTAGATGATGATTACGTCATCGGTAGTTACTTACTTCTTTACAAAAAATATAAAATAAAATTGTTATGTTCGTAAGATTACAATATTTCGTCTTTTACTCTATATTGAATACTGTTTTCTTATTTTTAAATTATAATTATGACATTATAATTGTAAAGTAAAATATTTACATAAGCATGGGAAAGGGTAAGCTTAGCTTACTTTTGCTGAGGATGTGGGGGTAAATAATTGTAATAAATTTGCTTACTAATATTTGAACGTCCCCATAAACATAGTTTGTCTATGTGACGATTTGATCAATCAAATTACATCTTTTACACCGTAAATATAAGTTATCGTATATTAGTCCATCGAAAGGTTACATACAATTTAGAACCTAATATTGCATTTTTAGAGGACGCAATTTTATTTTTGCGATATGTATGGGATCAATTGAAGCTTAACACCAAGTTTGTGGGGTTGCCAATCTTGTCCTCCCGGCTGTCCTCAAAAGGGGTGCAAACACTTTTTTTGCGATATCTCGGAAACTACGCATCCTATAAAAAATTCATAAGACATAATTAGTAGCAAATCGCTTTGCGTACAAATATGTTCAAATAACTTTTTGCCCTAAATTTAAAATTAAATAATTGTAAGCAAAGAAGTAAGAAAATGTCCTACACGTGTACCAAAAATAGAATTGCGTCCTCTTAAAAAAATGTAATTTTAGGTCCCTAAGTTGTAACATGCCAACGGACTAAGTATTTTGAATCTATAATAAGAGGGCAATGAATTAGTTGCTGCCTCTAACTCTTTGTAGAAAAACAGTATTTCTTTTAGGAATTATTAATTTAATTTAGTTTAACGGATGCCACCACATTGGAAGCGGCAGTATCATTTAAATATTAAAAAAAACCTTTGTAGGGACTCTTAGGTTTATCCAGTGGCTCAGTACTTTTTTAACAGAATTCTGCATATCTAATAGATAAATGTTGGTCAATTTGTAATAAGTCAGAGTGGTGGAATCAGTGGGTTACCTGTAAAGCTATGAATGAAATGATTTGTGCCCAGCGTTGATTATGTTATATAGATGAAATAATAAATACCTTTTACCAGCTACTAATTTCCATAAAATATTCACAACACAGACATCAAACATATGGTTGACCAGTACAGGTTTTCCATCGTCTGCCTTTCGAAGTTCAATCAGTGCTGTACATTCCTCGCTTATACTCGACTCCATGGATCGTGAGCCGTAACCGAAATTTTTGAGACACTTTAGGACCATTCGTCTTGTTTTATGCCACGTAGATCCATCAGAAAACACTAAACCTTAAAATATTTTAATTTTATCATGGGTATTGTCCATCTCTTGGAACTCTTGGAGTCCACATCAATTTAGATAAGATCGTAAATATATATTAATGATAAACTTTCAAAGTAGCACAGTCGAATTGGGATCTGTCATTGCTCATAATTGCAAGTAGCAATTTGTTTCTAGAATGATTGTGGGGGTTTCCGACAGCGTATCTTGATTTTTTGTTATTTCATTTAACTTTAGATGAAAAATTATTATAATCAAAATTGTACATAATTAAATTTTCTGCAATGTTTGTCTGTATTTATTTTTTCCTAGGAATTATATTTTTCGAATTAGACCCCAAAGAAGGGGTGATTTTTTTATTTAGTCAAAAGTTGCTTATTTTAAATTTTACACGAAACAAATTTTTCAACAATGAGTGTTGATTTTTATTCGCGATTATAAAAAATCATTACTACGAATATATATATCATAATTTTGTATTACTAGAGAAACTTTATTATTACAAATAAGCAGTAATACATACCTATATATCTGTCCTTCATACCAAGAGTTAATTATTTGAAATAATTTAACTTACAGACAAAATTCATACTATTTGACTTGCCATTATATATAATTCGTCGCTTCAACCGATGGACGTCCACTGCTGGACATAGGTCTCACGAAATGATACCCACAAGGCCCGATCTTGCGCCGCCTGGCTCCAGCGGCTACCGGCGACCCTCTTTATGTCATCGGTCCACCTTGTGGGGGGTCTACCTACACTGCGCCGCCCGGTGCGGGGTCGCCACTCCAGCACCTTCGGGCCCCAACGTCCATCGGTCCGTCGGACTATGTGGCCCGCCCATTGCCACTTCAGGTTCGCGATTCGTAAGGCTATGTCGGTGACTTTAGTTCTGCTACGGATCTCCTCATTTCTGATTTGATCACGTAGAGAAACTCCAAGCATAGCCCTTTCCATCGCACGCTGAGTGACTCTGAACTTTCGTATAAGGCCCATAGTCAGCGACCACGTTTCGGAGCCGTAGGTCATCACTGGCAACACGCACTGTTCGAAGAGCTTTGTCTTCAGGCACTGAGGGATATTGGACGAAAAGAGATGCCGTAATTTCCCGAACGCTGCCCAACCGAGTTGGATTCGGCGGCTAACCTCTTTGTCGAAATTGGACCTACCTAGCTGGACTATGTGTCCCAGGTATGAGTATTCGTCAACAATTTCGAGAGCTGAGTTCTCAACGATGACTGGGTGGAGCGGAACATGGATATTGGACATAACTTTCGTCTTATCCATGTTCATTTTTAGGCCCACCTGTCGAGAAGCTCTGCTGAGGTCATCGAGCATTGCATTGAGATCTTCCAGAGTCTCTGCCATAATGACCACGTCGTCGGCAAACCGTAGATGAGTGATGTACTCGCCGTTGATGTTGATGCCCAGTCCGTTCCACTCCATAAGCTTAAACAGGTCCTCCAACGCCGCAGTAAAGAGCTTCGGGGAGATAACATCTCCCTGTCGCACTCCACGCTGCAGTTGGATAGACTCTGTGCTTTGGTCCTGTATACGGACTGACATAGTGGCGTTTTCGTACAAACACTTCAACACGTGTATGTACCGGTGGTCAATTCGGCATCTCTGCAAAGATCTCAACACGGCCCATGTTTCCACCGAATCGAAGGCTTTCTCATAGTCCACGAACGCCAAGCAAAGTGGCCGATTATACTCCTCGGTCTTCTGTATAATCTGCCGCAGCGTAAAGATGTGGTCTATGGTACTAAAGCCTTTTCGGAATCCGGCTTGTTCGGGGGGCTGGAAGTCGTCAAACTTGCGAGCGAGACGATTCGTAATGACCCTCGAGAACAGCTTATAGACATGACTTAGCAGCGCAATAGGTCTATAGTTCTTCAATAAGGTGTTGTCACCTTTCTTGAAGAACAGAACTACCACGCTCCTATGCCATGCCTTGGGCACCGTGCCTTCCAGAATGACGGAATTGAACATTCGCTGAAGGACTTTAAGAATGGGTTTTCCACCCGCCTTCAGGAGTTCCGCTGTGATTCCGTCATCACCCGGTGCCTTGCCGTTCTTCATCTGTTTGAGAGCCATACTAATCTCGTACAAGCTGACGTCCGGGATATCTTCGGTATAATGCCGGGTCAGTTTGGCACGGGGATCTTTAGCCAAACTATCAATAGGCTTGCAAGTCGATGTGTATAACTGTCCATAGAAACTCTCAACCTCCCTACGAATCTCAGGTCCAGATGCAATGAGTTCGCCATTTTGGGTCTTCAGCCGCGTCAACCGGCTCTGACCGATAGACAAATCTTTTGCGAACACTTTAGTGCCTTTGTTGCGTTATATAATTATTTTTAATTTTATAAGAAAATAAGCTACCAAAGTTATTTAGCCAACTTCTAAATACTACATGTTAGGTGAATGTAGAAACTACCTATGTAATTAGCTACTTCATTGCGGTATTATCTTGAAGTGATTAAATATGTTTATAAAATATAAGTCTTTCATTTCATATTGGAACTAAAATAAAACGAAAATATTTGAGTGCTAATACAGAAATAGTAACTTCATATCTGATTTTAAAATTAAAAAGTATTTTCTGTCGCACAGTAAACGATCAACAATTGTAACGCAATCAATATAGTTCTTCCATCGTAGTCACAGCTGCAAAACTTTTTTGTATTACGTTAATGTTTCACTAGATGAATGATTTGCAATTCCACGCCATTGATTTATGAAATGATAATCGTGGAACTAAAACGTCCTAAAAACTGTATTAACAGACTTTACAATGTTGTATAATATGAATATCCAGTGGTAACTGAAAGCCAGCTTATCAATGTCCTACAGCTGGGCACAGACCTCCTCACTCGTATGACAGATAAATTTTGTAAGTTAGACCCGCCACGCTGCATTAATGTGGGTTCGCAGGCTAAATACATTTATTTGCGATTTATGTTTATATGGGTCCAAGAGAGTCGTTAAGAAACAAACTTAGAGCAGTGAAAATAATGACAGTTCACGGCGTATACATATTGGAAAACTTGTACGTCAATAATAAAATTAACTCTTTCAGAAAAAAAATACACCACATATAACTTAAGAAATAAAAATAAAATTGCTGTAAATTCTAGAAGCCTACATAAAATTGACAAGTTATTCAAGGGTAAAAAAATAATTTATTAAGAGACATCTTCGTAACTTCTTCTGGGAGTTTGCCGGTACGTATATATATTTCTTTAGCAAACTCCCAGAAGAAGTTACAAAGACGTCTCTTAATAAATTATTTTTTTTAGTAAAAGAAAGCTAATTGAGAAATTATAAAATGATTGTCTTCTAAAAAAAAAAGCGTGGGAGTGAATAAATTGTTCTATATATATCTTGAAATAGAATAAATGAAAAATATATATTGTAATTATCATACCAAAAGAATGTACAACCGCCTGAGTTTGTTGTGGGATCTTCTCAGATCAGGACGCAAAGGAACTTTAGATTATAAGTCGTTCTTTAATGTCATCATCAGTCGTATATTTAAATGGTATATGGAAAAAACGATATTTGACGATTCAAAAGTGCTGTAAAGGCCTACTTGAATAAAGATATTGTGACTTTGACATTAAAATTGTTCCCGGGGTATGAAGCCTACATTACCATGTATTCTACACTGTAAAGCATATACATATGATGAGTTTGAAAAATTTAGTTTTTATATGAGAAATTGAATATGGGTCTTTGCAAAACTGAAATTAATATCTACGAAAACTTAGTCGAGATCTCCGCTTTCTGACCCTGGACTATTATCAATCCATCATCAACCCTACGTGCTCAATATCCGCCGATAACGTTGTCACAATTGGTAAAGAAATAGTATAAAAAAAATTACTTATTTGGGAAACAATTAACTTAAAGACTAACATAGGTTTTTACTTAAAACTAACACATACATCAGTAAAGTTTCCACTAACAACTGAAACATGACGTCATTGTGCACTAATCTCGCCAATTTTTTTATTTAACTGGTAAGATGTAATATTTCTCTTTCCGTACTAAGGACTTTCCATGATTAAATATGTCTATATCAGTTAGATTATTAAACATTTAACAAGAGCGTATAATAAATGGGGTTTGAAGCATTATTGGTATTACAAAAAGGAACTCTAAATATTTTTTTAACACGTGAACACAGTCGAGGTCATAAGAAAGAGATATTGTTTAGAAAGTAAGGTGAATCTTCCTTATTATTCAGGATTTTGTACAAAAACATTAAATCTCTTTTCATTCGACGATTCTCAAGTGAAAGAATATTTCTAGGCATTGGCTTACCATACGTATCACATATATATTTAACAATCTTCCTTTTTCCCTCCCTCTAATTATTTTGTATTTTATGAAAAATAGCATATTAAATTATTAAATGACGAGTGGCAAAATGCCACATGTTATTTGTAAATATTAAAACTACCTAACCTTCTTACATATTAGCATAAAAAACGCTGCAGATCTTCGTGGCGCTAATCACGTGTTTCATCCGTAAACATTTTACCATCATGCGTCTAAAGAAGTTTCGCTTCAAAAATATTCATTTACTTTCCATATAATTGTATAAAACTATTAAGTTAATCATCATTAGTATTCGTATTATAAGTAGCAGTAATCAAAGTCAAAATATTCTTTGTTCAAATATGCTCAAAAACCATGGATGGATGGTTGGATTATGGATCGTCATTGGTCTGCCGTTTGGTAACGAAACTACCCTTGAAGATATACTGGAAGTCTACGACTAATATAAAGTAACTATAAACTTTAATTAAGTAATACATATCATGTTATACTATAATATTTAAATGATTGGCTGTAGTGCACATCACTTTAAGAATTGGAACTTGATGTTTCAATAATAAATATCAAAGAAAAGTCTGACAAAGCAAAGGTTTAATAAGATTACTAGAATCTATTTTCGCCAAGGTATAACAACATGCTTTCAATTAGTTTGTGATTTACGTAAGTTTCTAGTAAAAATTAAATTAAAATGACATAACGTATTTGATAAAATTATCTATCAGTAAATGAAGTTGGAAAAACACAAAGAATACGAGTATGTATAACCCTACAATTTACAAAAAGAATTATAGCCGTAATTGATTTGACGAAAAATCGAAAATTCATTACTTACCAAGCTTCTTATTGAAAGATCTCATTAGATAGAAAAAACCATCTGGTCTTCCATCAAAAACATCTCTAGAGGACACTTCCTTTATCATATCTTTCCCAGAAATCACGACAACATTTAAGTTTCCTAAGCGAAGTCCAAGTATATTACCATATTTTTTAGACCATTTCTGCCAAACACTATGATGGTATTTAACTTTTTTTAGGTTTATCCAAACCGAAAATAAATTGCCTATTATAGGCAATAAAGTTGGGCCTAAAAGTACAAAAGATGATAAGTAAAAATTTGTAACACTTGAATATATTTTTCAAAAGCTCGATCTTACCTGGAGGATATTGAGGTGGTTTTTGTATTGCCTCTTTAAATATGAGTAAAAATAAAATAAATATAAGCAAAGGCCACATCTTCCTTTAGGAAGTGAAATAAGTGTTATGCGGTGAGGGGATAGGTATACACACTTATTCAAGATAAAATCAGAACACTTATGTAATGGATCACATTAGTAATTCAAATGTACACACATTTGAACGATGTTATTCTAGTTACAAGTTAAGGTAAAAATAAACTAGCATAAATTGAAATACAAACATAAATTTTAAAATGAAATAATTGTAACTTATGTAGAGAAGTTTTTAATTCACGATTAACGATGAAGTCATTAAAAGATGTGAATATTTAATCATTTAACGTAACGAATCAGAACAGAATCAATGAACCATCGAAATTTTTTGAAAATACAGTAGTAGTTATTTTACTAATTAATTCGTTTGTTTTGTCTGCTTCTCTCTCACAGACCTATGAGATTATAGGTCTACGAGAGAGAAGAAGTAGAGAGTTCACTTGCGTCTTTGGGTACATTACCCAATGGTAATGTCAAGCTATGATCGATAATCAGTCAAGGGGATGTTACTTCCACAACCTATGGTTTCCTTTTCCACTTTATTTACAGTTTATTGGTTATAGTTTTATAATTTCAGGTCTCAATTGTAACAAATTTTCATCATTATTTCAAGTTTATCAATATTTTTTCACGAAATAGCTTGAGTACTTAGACCATAGATAGAAAAAAGCGGCCAAGTGCGTTTTGGACCATAACAGTTTAGGGTCCCGTAATTTGCTACTTTCTATGAAATGAGTGGGAAATTATCATATTGTAGATTATTTCGAAGATAAAATTTGACATAAAATGTAAGCATCTAAAATTATTTCAGTTTAAAATAATAACAATTGAGTTCGGTGCTTTTCTTCTAGGTATAATTCATCCTTTTTGTTAGTAGATTCGTTACCAACTGACATTTTAATCACATTTCAAAAGAACTTTTTGAACTTACTAAAATAAGGAATTTATTTTGATTTGATTACAGTAATTTTTCCTATCATCATTTTCCTAACACAACACTATAGTAGAATTGAACAACCATCTTTGTAAAGATAGTATTTCGTAAACAGATCCCTTAATCAATATCAAATCTAGTCTTTAGAAACCTAAAATATTATTGAAAAACCATCCGTATCCAATGAATATAATTAATATTTCATCTACTCTGCGTTAGGGAGTAATATTTTTTTATGTTCTACAAATTAGTCACCTTTATTATACAAGTGTTTTGACTTCGTTATCGGTAAAGTAGATTTATTTAACAATAAGTGCGCAAAAAGCACTTGCTATTTTGAAAAACATTCTTGATGTTTTTATTTGCTTAAGCTAAATTATCTGATAACAGTAACCGGGATTTATACACCGTTCCGTTCATGTATACCAAAAATATATTAGTTAATTTAAGAATTATTAGGGTATAATATATTACAAATGAAATGCCGTATATAAAAAACAAGAATCACATTAAAATATAAATATAAAGAACATCAAAATATAAAGAAACACACATTTTTGTTTGCAAAGACTATATAAAATTTGTTCATATTACAGAAATAATTAAAATTTCATAAACATTTTATGAAGTATTCTAAACAAATGCAATATTGCAAATACATTGAATCACTTGTTTTGATGTATGAAATAAAAATAATAAATCATCGCGAGAACAATGACGTTATTACATTGATAAGAGCTTTATATTTCTACAACGAATTCTGTATCGAATGACTTTGAATTGCTTACTGTCGAGTAAGCACAGTATAAAACAGAGCGTATGTCCAAGTTATCTCATTTATTAATTTGTTATCGGACACTAAAGACCGCTTCGGTTGTATTATCAGCTATTTGTTTGTATAAGTTTTATTGTGTGTAGTGATGGCTCCAATCAATGCAGATATTGTCAATGGGAGCAAGACCAATTCCCTCCCAAAAACGACATTGCCTGAAGATGAATCCGAAAGCAATGGAAACAAACGGTAGGAATTCACTATTACATTTACTTGTAACTAACTTCTGCATGTTTATATACATGTATTTCTATAGAAACGAATAAAATGCAAGTGTTTGTAGTCCTAAAACTTAAAGATAGTTCTATAATAGATTTTAACACTAAATGGATTCTAATACATAAATATATTTAAGTCTTTATGTATGCCTGTTTAATGTTATAAGAAATAAAATACACTATTATTTATGATCATTTTTTTAACAATACTAAAAATAATCTCAACTCAATTAAGGCCAAATATTATTTAAAAAAACTACAAGGAAATGTTTAAAAGTTCATAAGATGTAGGAACGTTTTTTGGGAAAATAGCTTGTTAGGAAATTATTATGTTAATATAAATATGTTTTGATTGATAAACATCAGACTGGCGTAATTTTATGACGTAAATTGCTTAATAAATACTATTACGTAAACACACATTTGGTTGAAGCCAAGTTAACGTACGGATGTCAGCCATTTCTATCAATATAAATGAACAATTAGACGTCTGTGTATCATAACATGCAATACTACAATTACTTGCATGTCGACTTCTCAACTGGGGTTAATTGGTCACGTTATGTATCAAACTCCATAATTGTTCGAAGATGTATGCGAGAGATCGATCTTTTTTCGATAACAGGTTATATAAAAACGACCCCAATGTCGAATGTTTTCATTAGCAGCTATAATAATGTACATTTTTATCACATAAGTTACCAGTTAGACCTGTTGTACATTCTGAGAATCTTAGTACCTACAATTAACGTACGATAACCTTTAAAAGAAGGTGTTGACTGCAAAAAATTGATTTCAAAGTGCTTAAATTTTATTAAAACGTCTACTAAATTGAGTTTTTAACTTTATTATTTCTCTTAAGCTTCACTTTATTATTGATTTACGAAGCTATATACGTAGCATAAAATTTGATTAAACTAGTAGTATAGTAAACGTAGTCTAAAATGGTAACACGCTATCATGGTGAATGATAAATAATTATTCACTAAGTAACGTCTTCTATACATTTGACAGCCTCATTAACGAGTACTCGCTTCGCCAGCAGAGACTATGGGTTCGGATCCTCGCAGGGCAAATTTAGGAAATAGTATTTTCTAATTTGGTTACCACCCTACCAGCAAAGACGCGCTACAACTTTGCTGTCCGGTAGCATGCTCTGCAGGGGTATATAACCTCTTACCTTTTTCTTCAGGTTAGCGTGCTTCCATCTTAGATTGTATCATCACTTACCATCAGATGAGATAACGGTCAAGCGCTTTTAAGCCTGTTTTCACTGTAAGGTACTATTAGCGAAATATTTTACCGAAAATTAAATCTAATTTTGTAAATACCTGATCTTTTTTAATCACGTATCGAAACTGCTTTATTTAGGAATGGAAAAAATCACGATAATTTAATAAATTTAAAAGAAAACTATTACGTATAAAATAGTTTAATAGCTTAACAACCCAACTCTAAAATGTATATCACTTTAGAAAATAATTTCGAAGAAGTTTCTATCTCAAACTCTTAATGTATAAGAAGTTTAAGTGGTTTTTGATTCATAGAATAAGATTTCAAACATACGGAACTCCATATTGCGCATATTATACAACGTACATGAAGGCTAATATAGTATGATTAACTTGCAAATGCTTGATCAATCAAAAAATACCATTGACAGTAATTAAAGATGGCAGTGTGACAATTAAAGACAATGATGAAATTGTTAACATTGTTTTTAGTATAATGGAGTAAATAAATCAGCAGTTTTTCCTTAATCTTTTAAATCTGATGTATTGTTTTAATTTAATATCACCATTGATTGTCATGACACAAAATGACAATAAATTACTAAACATTACATATTTATTAGGAGTCAGATAATTTTAGAAAACTCGTATCGTCTTGGTATCGTATTACCAAGATAGAGCAAGCAATTCTTTATACGATTTAATACGATAAAAAGTAATACCTTAGAGGTTAGGAAAAAATAATTTCTAAACAAGACAAGCTAAATATTTTTATAAGCGTAATATATGTTGCGAACTGGCTTTAGAAAAAAGCTGATAAACCAGTCACTCAACAATGTGGTACTATGCGATACATACCACAGCGTTTGAAATAAATATGCGACAATTCTGTGAAGTACAGACATCAATGTTTATTTATTATTTTAACTAGCTGAAGTGCGCAATTTCTTCTGATATATATAACATTGAGATGGAGAGGTAGAAGTAATTTGCATATTATATATATATGCCATAAAAAAAATAAAAATGCGTACCTACAAAGTTCACATGTCAGAAATGAAACTTCTTTGGCAGACTAATTTCTCAGTCTTGTTTATATTTATACAAATCTAAAACTGTAGATTTCCGAGACTTAGAGTCCTCCTTTTAAAAAAGGAAGATATGTTAAGAATTTAATGAATTTTACTTACTTACTTTAATTGTAGTTTCAATATTAAAAGTGTCGAAAATTAATACGAATTGTAAAAAAATATGCCGTGTGTTTTATGTCAATATTGGTAATGAGCAGCCCATTAACGTCCCACTGTTGGGCACAGGCCTCCTCAGTCATATGAGAGAGGGTTTCTAGAGCATAGACCCACCACGCTGCTCCATTGCGGATTGGCAGTGCACTCTCTATTTCTTCACTCTCATACTCCGATGGTACGGTAGTCCGACACAACCGGAGAGAGATCGGGCGCAGGAGCGACGGCTTAACGTGCTGTCCGAGGCACGGGGGTGGATCTCACCGCCAACTTCCCAACTTCGGGCAAATATTGAGAAAATCTTAATGGAAAACTCAATATCCATTTTTGGATTGGCCCGACCCGGGACTCGAACCCAGGACCTAATGTCTGTAGTCGAACATGGCAACCACTAGACCAATGAAGCAGTCAGTGTTGTCAATATTAGAAATTATTAACGACCTTTTGTTTTTGAATTTCAAATTTAGAAAAGAAGAAGAAAATTTATGAAATATTTTAAATTCATATTTTATGAAAAATATTATATTAAATTATTAAATGATGGGTGGAAAATTAAAATGTCACATGTTATTTGTAAATATTAAAACTAATTTACCTTTAAACTGATTAGCGTAAAAAACGCTGCACAGCTTCGTGACGCTAATCACGCGTTTCATCTGTAGACATTGTACCCTAAAGAAGTTTCACTTCAAAAAGATAGACACATGTTATTGAGGCCTTTGCTTAGGCCTTTTTATAAGAAACAATTCCATCATACTTGATTATTATGTAACTTTAACCGCAACGGAAGCACTCAAAAGAAAAACAATTTCCCCATTTTGATAAAAATGGTCAGTTATTTAATACAAGTTTAAAATATTATTATTTACTTATTATTATATATTATATACTTTAAATTACAATTTCTAAGGTTAGCCCGTTCAACCAAACTAAGAAACAAACTCTGTAGTTTTATAATATTGAATCTGTTAAACAAACAGCCCCAACGCTTGGGTTTGGCCTAAAATGATATTGGATTAAAACGTTTGAAATTTTCCGTTTTCTTAATAATATCAGATAAAAAAATAATCTACAGAATACAGAATAAAAAACTTCATTCAGCGATACAGTATTTTCGGAAATTATATACAGTTTCTATGCGTTTAATAATAAATTAATTGACCTTAATTTTGATTAATTAAAAAAGATATATTATTTATACTAGCTGAACCCGCGACTTCATCTGCGTGGAATGTTTTTGGGTAGCATTTTCATTAATTTATCCGTTCTTAAGTGACCTCTACTCGGCAAAAGGAATATTCCTACTAAATTTCAATTTTCAGAGATGTCGTGATCAGTCAGTAGATATCTGGATATCTCTTATACATATCCGTTCTTATATATATTCTGGATATCTCTTATACATATCCGTTCTTATATATATTATATATAAGAACGGATATGTATAAGAGATATCCAGATATCTACTGACTGATCACGACATCTCTGCAAATTGAAATTTAGTAGGAATATTCCTTTTGCCGAGTAGAGGTCACTTAAGAACGGATAAATTAATGAAAATGCTACCCAAAAACATTCCACGCAGATGAAGTCGCGGGTTCAGCTAGTATACGCATATTTGTGTTTATGTCATATTATGTTGTAACTATTTCAATTTAATGTGGTCAATGGTTTAACTAAAGATGGCAAGGTTAATAATTTGTTACAAACTATATTGTAAATTATATCGAATATTACAATCTATGTATTAAAATATATTTTGAAATATCCAATCCGTTAAAATGTTTTCGGTCCTATTCCATTCTGATGAAATGATTTTCAAAATACAGTTTTTTGACTAAATTAAGATATGTCAAGATTAAGGCATCCGATTTGTGATATTCATTATATAACAATTCTTCTGTTTTTTTTTCAGGTATTCGTATGAGATGCTTACAGAAATTGCCAACTTCCTGTTATCCAGGACCACAGTGAGACCTATAATTGGCGTAATATGCGGCTCCGGGATGGGTTCGTATTGGAACGAGGGTATATATTGCTTATAATATGTGCTATCAATCATAAAAATCAGTGCTTTTAATTCAATGGCTTCGATGCTTAAAAAATAGAATTGAATGTAGTTTTTTATACACACATTAAAATCATTTATTTATAAACAATAGCATTTAAAACTATGACTAACACAATTCTAGTATACATGATATGTATATTTTTTTAACATATCAGCACCGTCTTTTTGAAGTGATTAGCGTCACAAAGATGTGCAGCGAAATCAATGCTAATTCGTTTGAAGGTTAGGCACTTTTAATAATTACTAATAACATGTGGCATTTTAATTTGCCACTCGTAATTTATAATTAAAAAATATTTCATAAATGTATCATTTTAGATTCAAAAACAAAATTTAATTAATAATTTTTAGTATTGATAAAAAATCACATGGCGTTTTTATTTACAAGTCGTCATTTGAGATTTCAACAAATTATTTGTATCAATTTTCGACACTTAATATTTTAATCACAATGAAATTCCTCATATAAGGAAATAAAGGAATATTAAGGAAATGGAAGACTTTTCTCGGAAGACTGTCTCGGAAATCTAAAGTTTTAGATTTGTATAAAATGATGATAAACAAGACTTAAAAATTGGTTTTCCAAAGAAGTTTTACTTCTGAAATGTGTATTTTGTACGCACACACTTTTTAATATTCAGTAACTAACGTAACCTACGTTTGCTAAGACTTAATATCAAATTAAATGGTCGGGATTTTCCATTCTCGTATGTAATTTAGTAAGAAAATTGTTGTTGTTTCTAGCATTATGTCTCTGCTAGTGAAATTCTTGTCAAAATTAGTCACTCGGTCTGTCAGTTGCTGTGTATATTTGTGGTAAATATTTATGTTGGTAAATAATAATTTTCTTTAACATTTAAGTATTGAAAAAGTTGATAATCGTTGTTAAAACATTCAAGCGAACATTAAGAATTATAGATAATTTTAGCAGAATTATCATATCTGTATATATAAATATAAGAGATATCCATGAATCTATTGACTCATCGCGATATCTCTGGAACCATAAGTTGTAGGGACTTGAAATTTGGTAGGAATATTCCTTTTGCCGAGTAAAGGTCAGCTAAGAACGGATTTTTACGAAATCCCACGTAATTTCCAGTCCGGGGTGTTATAAGTATGTTTCTTATTTGTAAAACAAATTGTCTAAATTAATGAAAATGCTACCAAAAAACATTCCACGCAGACGACGTCGCGGGTTCAATTAGTATATAAATATACGAAATAATTGTTGAAAATGATGACTAAAACATTATTTTAGTTATATTATTAAAAGCGCTTACCATTCTTCTCGCTATACTCATTACTTACAAAAACTGTTATGTATGGATAATGCTTAACTAAAACAAATTTTTGTTTTCAACAGGTTCCTTGGCTGAGTGTATTGAAAATGGGAAATGTATCCCGTACGAGGAAATTCCTAATTTCCCCGTTAGCACTGTGGAAGGTCACCATGGCAAGCTTGTTTTTGGACATCTTAACAATATACCCATTGTAGCTATGCAAGGACGCTTCCACTACTATGAAGGATATCCACTATGGAAGGTGAGCGTGATTTTATCTCTTCCTTAGAATAAACTAGCTGTCCCGTGGAACTGCGTCTTTGTATACATAAAAATTGATCTTAAAGTACGGCGACATTTATTTGATGCTTATGTAACTTTGCCACAACCAGTACCCGCCGACCGAATCCAACCGGGACAAAAAGTGTCTCCGATTTTTAAATCTCTGATATCCACTAAAACATCCAGTTAAGAACAGTTTTAATGCACAAGAATTGTAATATCCTGTTAAATACAACGTATGTATTGTATGTAATTGCATAATTAATATTATTGACGGCCTCGCTGGCGCAGCTCGATTTGCTAGCACAGGCCCCGGGTTCGATCCCCGGTAGGGTGAATTTAGAAAATGAGATATATCGCCTCTAACCAGATTAGCGCGCTTCCATCTTAAACTGTATCATTACTTACCCTCAGGTGAGATCACAGTCAAGCGCTAAACTTTCAGCAATAAAAAATAAAAACACTGTATTATGTAAAAGATCTTGATAAATAACAAGTATTTTTTGTAAAATGTAAAAGATAAAGATAGTTACGGTGTGCTATTCTTTGGAGATAAATTTATACTATCCTGGAATTTTTCACAGATCTTAAAATATACAATTCCGTACGTACCTTATATTTGTTTTAACGTCAAAAAATTCATTTCGCGAAATTTTATTTTAAGAATGTTTAGAAATGATTAATTTATATAAGTTCATCTCTTATTTTCAATAATTAAAAATAACTAAACGTCACAGAGTCTATTATTCCAAATTTTCCGAAACTTTTCGTCTTTTTGATAAATGAATTTGCTAAATTTATTTAATTCGCCTCTTTACAGAACACATGGATCTGCCAGTACCTATTCACTTATTGTTAATTAATATAATAATTTATTTGTTATGAAACATCTAAGAGTTATCTTAATGCGTCATTGACTCACCGTAGGAGGTTTCAGATAACCTTTCGGGTAAAGACCAATTGCTGAAGTGCATTGCATCAGTTAGATGATCCTAGGTAGAAAATTGACTACGCGTAAGAATATAGACTGTAAACAATTATAATGTTAAAACGCAGTCAAAAATATGTAATCTTGTTTGCGTTCGAAACGCTAGTTGATGTCCCTGGTTGGATTCGCAGCAGGACAAATTTAAGAAATTATAATTTTTTATAGAAATGTAAATGATACATCTGATGCAGAAGTGTTGCTAGTTATAAATGTTAAAAAAATTTGCCAGCCATTTCCTACCCCAAACCTCTGAATATCCAGTTCCCGCACTTAGTAACAAAATTCAGTAAATATGTTATTACTAATTGTTTTTCTGTGAGAATATGGTACTTCCCTGTTCAAGCCAGCTTAGCTGCAGTTAACATAGCTGAAAATATTTGCAAAATTAATATAAAATAGTTTTTAATGTCTATTCGGAATAAGTAACTTTATTACTCAATTCAAATAAAACCTTTTTTTATATATTGACTATTTGAACGGGTACATATCACGATGGCGATTTTTAATTTTTAATTTTGCCGATTTTAAAAATTAAAACGTGACGTTGTGNTCCATGCAACTGGGTCGAAATATCGGTAAAATTAAAAATTAAAAATCGCCATCGTGATGTGTACCCATTCAAATAGTCAATATGTTAATAAACCACGAAAATTTAAGTTTAAAACAAAACCTTTTTTGTAAAAAAAAATTATTATAATTTTACGAATACGCGTATAAGTACCTTAGTAGTGATTGATATAAGTAGCATGAAATTCAATAGTTTTAAGTGAAAAGTATGGCAAAATCTTCAAACTGATTCGTATCCTTATTTTTTATAAAACTACTTATCCTTTCGTTTTAACCGTTTACTTTTATCGCAATTGTTATAAAATAATTAGAGAGTTTTTACAGCTAGGCTCTCCCATTATTATAATAACCAGTACATAGTATAATACATATTCACCCAAAAGAATTAATTGTAATAGTTGTTGCTATATATAGCATCTTGCAAAATAATTATTTGCATAACATTTTTACTACATTTTAATATTATGTGTCGATGCTTTTATCATATAAGGAAATGCATTAGTTGTCAGAGTAAATCGACATTCCACATATAAAAAAGATTGACATTGATTTTTAAGACTAGCCAACTATTGAATACTATTTTTAGATATGAGAAAAAAACTTGATTCTGCGAGCATACTTATCAATCCGGTTCTTCTGAACGTAATGACTTTTAAGCTATTATGTAGTTGCATACCGACAATCCTTGTAAGGGATATCAAGCATATATTATAATATTAATTTATAGTGTAAAAGACGAGGGAATATTGTTTTGCATTTCACATTTATATGTGAGAATTAACTACATAACAAAGTAACTAAGAAAAAGTTAAAAGTGCGTACAAAGTACATGTAAGAAGTGAAATTTGTTTGGCAAGCTAATTTTTAAGTCTTGTTTACATTTATAAAAATCTAAAACATTATTCTACTAACAGATTCTTCAATTTGTATTTATGTGTACATATATCTTAGTTTTTTAAACCATTTAATACGATAAAAAGGTTTTTTAATGTTAAAGGTTAAGAAGAAAATAATTTCTAAACAAGACCAGCTAAATATTTTTATAAACGTAATATATGTTGCGAACTGGTTTAAAAAAAAAAGTTGACAAACCAATCACTCGACAGTGTAGTACTGTTACTATGTGATACATACCATACCATATAAATGTGCGCAAATTGTTCTGCTACGTAAAAAAATTGAGATAGAGAGGTAGAAATATTTTGAAAACCATAAAAAAATTAAAAATCCGTACCTACAAAGTTCACATGAACAGAAATGAAACTTCTTTTGCAAGTTAGTTTTTAAGTTTTGTTTATATTCCAAATCTAAAACTTTAGATTTCCGAGACTTAAGCCCTTAAATAATTTATTGAAATCTCAAATGACGAATTGTAAATAAAAATGCCACGTGTTTTATTGTCCGTATTACAAATTATTAATTAACTTTTGTTTTTGAATTTAAAAAAGAGAATTTTTGAAATATTTTAAATTTACATTTTATGAAAAATATTATATTAAATTATTAAGTGACGAGTGGCAAATTCAAATGTCAGATGTCATTTGTCAATATTAAAACAACCTAACCTTCAAACGAATTCGCATAAAAAAATCGTTACATCCGTAAAAATTTTGCCCTTATGCGCCTAAAGAAGTTTCACTTCAAAAATATTTTCTAAGGAGACTGTATAGAGACTAGTTATAAGTACTGTATAGTTTAAAGGAACTAAACCATTATAGAGACGCTGAAGTATTAGCTATACCTTCATATTGTCACAGTGGCACGTGGATACACACACGAACACACATACGCACACAAAACCGAAGCCGTGTTCAACAAGCATTTAATGACCTGTATTGTAATACCTACACGAGAGTCTCAAACTTCTATGTGCTAAATTACAAATGGGTATGAAATAACAATATTTTTGTGGTTATTATTTAAAAAATATTAACTGCCCTAATCAAAGACCACGATTAATTACGACACGATACTTTTTTTATGCTCATATATCGGCTTAACTATGAATACGTAAGTAATTCGTTATAAATCGTTAGAGGTCTGTCCTGTTTGTCGGCTTTTCGACAGACGAGACCTAATAGACGAACCTATGTTACCTTGCCGTGAAATTAAACTTGAAGGGGTTAAAAACTTGTAAGGGACTATTTCGTTCGTTTCAAAGGTGAAGTCTTAGTTATTTGACTACGCTAAACTGGTTTCTTTAATTAGACATTAAATATACCATTGTTCTGTTTGTTTCTTTAATAAATTATCCAATTGTTTTTTATATCAATAAGTTTGACAAAACCAAGTAATTGGAATTTAAAAGATTACAGATTTAAGCTGAATTCTTTTCTATTAAATACTAGCAATGCCCCGCGGTAATTTTTAGCTTGATTATTATAAATTGGTAAAAATAAAAATAGACATTCAAAATGCAACCCTTTTTTTATAATTTTAGGGAAGAAATTTATTCCTAATACTTTATTTTCCGTAAACTTCCCTATACACAACATTTGACTCGCTGGAGTTCGACTCGGTATACATTATTTTATTTAGATTGAGATTTTTAATATTACTATATCTTTTGTATAGAAAATCCGATTTTATTAATATAAAAAGTATTTCACAGGTATTGATAGATTTAATGTGATAATGATTAAAACAGAGGTATGAATAATATGGTTTGAATCTTGTAGAACCTTGGGTTACAATAATGCATTTTCTCGGGATCCCTAGTTTTTTTAGAAAGTAATATAGCCTATGTCGCTTAGTAAAAATGCAGCTTTGTGATGGTGAATTTTTTTAAAAATCAGTCTAGTAGTTTTTGTGTGAAAGCGTTACTGGCATACATACTAACAAACATACATACAAATGTTTCTTTTTTCTTGGTTATTTTGCTTTATTCCTGTGTAATGTTTAGTAATAACGATGATTATATCTCAACATTTATCACCCTAGGTAACCGTCTTTTTAAATTCACATAGTGCTTAAAAAAGATAAGTACAAAAGGTGGTGCAGTAATAAATAATTTATCTTTAAAACAGTCCTAAAAAAATTAGGATCTTATACTTGTTTCTTTATACGTAAGGGCCCTTGAAATAAATGATTTATATTTGTAATTTAAAATTTATTTCACAGTGCTGTCTACCAGTGAGAGTCATGAAGCTTCTCGGAGTAAAGACGTTGATCGCTACAAACGCTGCCGGAGGACTTAACCCTAACTTTAAAATCGGAGATTTAATGATCGTAAAGGATCATATAAACATGATGGGATTTGCTGGAAACAATCCACTACACGGACCAAACGATGAAAGATTCGGTCCACGTTTTCCACCTATGAACAAAGCGTACAACTACGAATATATAAAAGTTGCGAAACAGGTAAGAAAACAAGGTAAAATAAGGTCATTTTATTTTGGTCATAATTACCATCTATTTAATTAATGACATGACAAACAGTTTCATCGACCTTGTTATTACAATTTTAATTAATTCCATGCAGTTCTAGAATAACTAACAGCAAAATTCTAAAATTCACATATGTGTATCACTGTGCAAAAACTGCCTGAATTATTCCATTATATATAAGACACGAGCTTTATCTAATAAATTATTATTGTTATAAATCATACAAAGAAACATTGCATACCACTTTATTGTGGGGAAGAAACGATGTATAGCTAATCATTTTAAAATCGCCAGCCACAGAGAATGTGCCTATACTGTTTAAAGGTATTATAGTCTATTGCTGGCTTACTCTTGAAATCTTATCCACCCCAATGACATCCCAACTTAATTTAAATCAGGGGAAAATTTTTACTGTAATTATAATTTAGATCATTATCATATAAATTATTAACTTAGCCATTTTTAGTTCACCCCTGATTTTGTTATCAAGAGTTCGGAACGTTAAAACTGGATCACTCATTACACGGAATATGTTACAATAGTAGGCCAACGGTGTGGCTGTTATTATATAATATAAATAATGATACAGTCTTAAAATATTAAGTAGTAACTAAGATAAGTTAAAATAAGTATCAGCCTATTAACTTCCCAATGCTGCACACAGAGCATTTATAAAAAAAGGGGACTTTAGAGCATAAAGCCACCAAATTACACGATTGCTGGTTAGCAGGCTACACATATCCTAGGAGATATGCAGGAAACCTCACGATATTTTTCTTCAGCGAATGATGAAATGTTAAACATTTAAGAACTACGTTATTTTGAAATTCA
Organism: Elymnias hypermnestra; assembly: GCA_015832385.1. Classification (NCBI taxonomy): domain Eukaryota; kingdom Metazoa; phylum Arthropoda; class Insecta; order Lepidoptera; family Nymphalidae; genus Elymnias; species Elymnias hypermnestra. The sequence continues at coordinate 15,046,493 of JACTOM010000929.1, forward strand.
AATTGCTCCTCTATTTATGTCTATGTATCTTAAAAGGTTTTAAGTAAATGCACAAACGACGGAGATAAGTGTATTGTGCTGAGATTAACATTCTTATTGTTACCCTCGACTATTCAAGTATACAACGTATCATTTCGAGATAAAAGGTTATCGCGGGGTTAAAACTGATGTAAAGAATGAAAAACTGTTTGAAAAAAACATCTATAATAGGTACTTATAAAAGTATAACAGCTTTGATTGCTTTACGTGGGTCTGCATCCATACGTCTTAAAATGCCTGTAACTTGAGAAAGAAAGACAATAGCCAGGCTTATACATATATATATATATATAAATTTGTATACATTTCTTAAGACATATATAATAGTTAGACAAATTAACAAAGAGTTAATAAATGCCTTTAAACTGTATGGGTATAATTCTATGTGGCTGGCAGTTTTAAAATTATTAACTATACATCGTTTCTCCTCTATAATAAAGTAGTATGCTTTCGTTTCTTCGTCTTATTTATAATAATATTAAGTTGTTAGATAATGCTCGTGTTTTATCTATAATGGAATAATTCAGGCAGTTTTTACACACGTACATACATTAAACATATCTGATCATTATAATTTTGCTGTTTCTATCGTTCAGTTTTTAGTTATTCTACAATTGTTTTGAAAAATTGCTATTTCTGAAGGTTTTTCTGTGGAGAAAACTCAGTTTTAATGGCATTGTTGGCGTAGTGGTGCGAATACTCGCTACGGTGGCAAAGGTTTTGAGTTCCATTCCTTGCAGGGCAAATTTTGGAAACAGTAATTATCTAAAATGTCTGAATTTGGACTGGTGGAAGGCTTTAGCCGTGACTTGTTACAGACTTGTCAGTAAAGGCGCAAAAAATTCCGTTGCGGTAGAATACTGTGTAGAAACTATAAGGGATAAATTACCTCTTACAAAGTTTGCACGCTTCTATTTTAGAACGAGATCACAATCAAGCCCTAATCTGTTAGAAAATCGCTTGTATAACACTTGTCTTTAAGAACACGTAAAGTCATTCGACAGTGGATTTTGTGACAAGATATTTTGATATACCTATATATTGCTTGGGTTACTTGATTCAACTTATGAGATAACTTTTACCCTAATAGATGATACTTCATCACGTATCACAGTTTATAACAATACTCTTAAGTAAAAAGTAAAGTAAGCTAATAACTAATTTAAATGTCGCTGCTTTGGATCAACAAAGACACAATCAAAATTAAGGAATGCGTGATTGCCTATACTTTGTATGAACAATCAAATGAAAATCAACAATAATTGCATTGGGGAACAAAAAATCTCATTGTGCCACTGCTTGATTTAATAGTTTTCTTTTATAATCAAACGAGTCTCCTGTAAATTTAGCTTGTGTCACTATTCTCAGGGGGTACACATCTTTGTCTATTTGTCCGATAGTCATAGTATGGTACACGGGTATGCGATCCCGGCTCCCCGAGCTATTACTGAATCTTCTCAGTCTTCCGAGTCAGTAATATCCTACTACCTTATATTTTCCTTTCTCTTCCTTACAAAGTTCCTATCTTTTTGACCCGTTCCCCCCTTTTATTCCATTTTCCTACCCACTTCCTGCCAGTCCAAGGTGTACCGTGCCGAGGGACTCATGGCTAGGGGCATTTGCCTAGTCGCAAGCGGTGGCCCTGGGACCGGGCGAACCCAGAAATAGGCTAGCCTTATTCTGGCATGCGGGGCTCTGCCAGAATGGACCTATGTTCCCTTGCTACTCGTGGGAACGCAATGGTGATATTATTACATTCCAAAAATGGCGGCGATGAGATTCGCAATCCATCACGTCACGTTCCTAATGGGGGCGAAAAGCGGGCTACCGAGAGCCGCTTTGCTACTTTGAATGTAAGAGGAGGAATGAATGAAAAGATTGATGAAGTATGCCAGATGATGCATGATAGGTGCATAGATGTACTCTGCGTGAATGAGACAAAGAGGAAAGGATGTGATACCACGAAACATAGCCCTTACACAGCTTACTGGTCTGGTGTAAGCAGTGATAAGAGAGGCTGTCAGGGAGTTGGTATCATACTTTCCGAAAGAATGGATGATTGTGTGAAAGAAGTGAAATACGTGAGTCCTAGACTCATCTGGATCAGGCTAAAAGTTGGACTTACTCGGATCTTTGTCTTGGGTGCTTATGCTCCGACGGATCTGGGCACCAGAAAGTCCAATAAAGCCCAAAAAGAAATAGATGAGTATTGGGAAAGTGTGAGTGATACGTTGAATGAATGTGAACCGAATGAGCGAATAATTATGTTAGGAGATTTTAATGGATGGGTAGGTGTGAAACGTGATGGATATGAAAGGACTCTTGGTATGTTTGGTGACAAACGGGTGAATGAAAATGGACGAAGTTTGCTTGGAATATGTGTGGAACATAGTCTTTTTGTGGCAAACACTATGTTTGAGCACAAGGGGATTCATGTGTATACAAGGGAAGAAGGGAATGCTAGAAGTATGATTGATTTTGTAATTGTGGACGAAAAACTGAAGAAGAAAGTTCTAGATGCTCGAGTATACCGCGGGGTCGACATCGATACTGACCACTACCTGGTTGTTGCCCGAATCGGTGGTCTTTTTAATCGGTGGCGCCATAGAAAGAAGGAAACCTCGAGCATTCTTGAACGAATAAAAGTGGAGAGATTGCAAGAAGAGGATGTTAGAGAAGAATATCTGAAAAATTTGAGTGGGCGATTCAAGAGTGAAGACGAAGGAAATGAGATTGAAAGTTTATGGAATAAATTTAAAGATGGAGTGGTTGGTGCTGCTATTGATGTATGTGGCGTGTCTAAAAGGAGGAAAGGTAAGAAAGAGAAGAATTTGTGGATGGACAAAAATGTTCAAGCAGCTGTGTGTGAAAAGAAGAAAGCTTGGTCCGATTGGTTGGCTACAAAAGCGAACCAACGAATGCAAAAGGCAACGAATGATGACGTAAAAAAGGCAAGAATGGAATACAAAAGGGTGAAAGTAATCGTGAAAGAAGCTGTAAGAAAGAAAAAAGAAGAATACAGTGATATGTATGATAGGAGACTTTCTGATGATTTTCAGTCAAACAAAAAGTTTTTCTGGAAATCAATACAATTTGCCCGAGGGAGATCTACTTCCTCGGAGCTTTGTAAAATCAGAAGTTTAGATGGAAGTTTAATAAAAGGAGAAGAATGGATATTGAAGAGATGGAAGGATCATTTTGAAAGTTTGTTTGAAAGAAATGAAGCAGAGGTAAATATGGCCTCTGCGGATAGCAATGAATGTAAGACAAGTGATAGCGAGATTAGTATGGATGACATCATGAAAGCGATAAAAGGTATGAAATCAGGTAAGGCTGCTGGGTATGACAGAGTGTCAGTCGAGATGCTGAAGGCTGGCCGCGGGATTGTGGTAGCTCAGCTGTACTGCCTTTTCAATATATGCTGGGAGAAAGGTCAAGTCCCAAGAGATTGGAGCAAGGCCGTAATTGTCCCTCTATATAAAGGAAAAGGGTCACAGCAGGAGTGCAAAAATTACCGCGGTATCAGCCTTCTTAGTGTCGTCGGCAAATTGTATGCAAAGATATTAATTGAAAGGGTGATTAATGAAACTGATGGGAAAATATGGGACGTGCAAGCGGGATTTAGAAGAGGAATGGGATGTACGGATCAGGTCTTTTCTTTACGGTGCATAACTGAAAAATGTTTGGCTAAACACCAAAAAGTTTATTGCGCGTTCGTAGATTTAGAAAAGGCCTATGATCGAGTGGTGAGGAATGAGCTGTGGTCAACGTTATCTACGTATGGGGTGAGCGGTTGTCTGATCCAAGCATTGAAGTCTCTCTATGAGGGTTCTAGTGCCTGTGTCAGAATAAACGGAGCGTACACGGAGTGGTTTCCTGTCGAAAGAGGTGTTCGACAGGGATGTGTTGCGTCACCATGGCTGTTCAACCTTTTCATGGATAAATGTTTGACAGATTTAAAAGAATGTATGTATGGGTTAAGAATGAATGAATTAGTCATCAAATGTTTACTCTACGCTGATGATCAAGTAATACTTGCGTCATCCGCTAACGAGCTTCAGGAGATGCTAAATATTATGAATGAAGCTTTGAAAGGGAAAGGAATGAAAGTGAATGTAAACAAAACGAAAGTTATGCTTTTTGAACGAGATGAATCTATGATGAATGGCAATATTTTGATAGATGGGGAACAAGTGGAAGAGGTGAAAGAATTTGTATACTTGGGATCTAAATTTACAAAAGATGGAACATGTGACAGTGATATCGAAAGGAGAGTGAATGCAGGGAATATGGTAAATGGTGCTCTGCATGCTTTTATGAATAGCCAGATGGTGTCTCAAAGGGCTAGACTGGCAGTGCATGCTGGAGTGTTGGTGCCAACACTTATGTATGGTAGTGAAAGTTGGGTATGGCAGAAGAATCACAAAAGTAAAATAAATGCGGTAGAGATGAGAGCGTTGAGAAGCATGAGTGGATTAAAACTGAGTGACAGAGTGAGAAATAGTGTGATAAGAGAACGTTGTGGTATAAAAGAAGACGTAGTGACTAAAATTGAAAAAGGTATGCTTAGATGGTTTGGGCATGTAGAGAGAATGAATGAAAGGAGACTGACAAAAAGGATTTATGAGTCAAGAGTGAATGCGAAAGTTGGAAGGGGAAGACCGAGGCGAACGTTCCTGGACCAAATCCAGGACATTTTAAATAACGGCCAGGTCAAGAGTACTCTAAACCGACGAACTTGTATGAAAGATTTAATGAGATTGAAAGAAGCGAAGGAGATATGCAAGGATCGTGGCAAGTGGAAGGATGTTGTCTCTGCCTACCCCTATGGGAATAAGGCGTGATGCTATGTATGTATGTATGTCACTATTCTTTCAAAGATATGCGATTGGCGATAATTAACATCAAATTAGTAAAGGATATTATTGAAATGCTTCAGGTTAGCACAGCGCCATAATTCATATTAATAAAAGTCCTAATTCTTTGCAGGTAGCTAAAGAAATAAATATAGACAATATTGTAAGAGAAGGCGTATATACATGCCTTGGAGGCCCCAATTTTGAAACTGTAGCTGAAATTAACATGCTTAAAATGGTCGGTGTTGACGCAGTAGGCATGTCCACAGTACATGAGGTAATTTTTTTTATAAAGGAAATGCTCTTTTTATAATGTTATTTCGACTTTACTTAATTTTGTTTTGTTCACAAAAAAACATTTCCTTATTATTTAAATTTCAGAAAATTTATAATGGTTATGTAAATTACGTTGATCTAATATTCAAATTATATATGCTATATTTACCTTCCTATACAAAGTATATTATATTATTCCTTATAACAGTAGTAGGAGCGTCATCACTAAGGAAGTACAGTCAAAATTAAAAAAAAAAACTATTTTGGAGTATGATAAATAATAAGGAATATATATATATATATATATATATATATATATATATATATATATATATATATATATTCCTTATTATTTATACGGAGAAAAGAGAGAAGGATGGCATACTGTTGGTGCAATCAATCAAACACTTTACTAATTAACTCAGATTATAATGTTCAATCATTTAATGTTCCCGATATCAATTTACACAAACTCATTAACAACAATATCTAGGAACGCGACAGTTTACGGCTCTAGCGGACCGTCATCCGAGAACTGGAGAGACACGCGCCGGATTGTCACTATTGACTCTGCCTCACGCTGATAGACAGATGGCGCCAGCGTTTCACTGACTATTGCGCTCCGACATGTATATATTAGTAGGAAGTGAGTTTGTTTAATTTTTTTTCTTTTTAAGGTTATCACCGCGCGACATTGCGATATGAATGTATTTGGGTTATCTTTAATCACAAATGAATGTGTAACAAGCTATGAGCATGAAGCTGAAGCTAACCACGAAGAAGTTCTCGACGTAGGACGAATGCGACAGGATATACTAAGAAAATACGTTTCAAAACTTGTCGACAGGTTCGCTGTTTTACTAAACACAGATAGTCCATGAAATTAACCTTCAGCAATTCATATAAAAGGTCAACGATTTAATGGTCTCTTAAAAAGATCTTATCTCTTAACAAACGTGTAAAGTTATTTGGTAAAAGAAAAGTTTATGAATCGGAAATTATTTATTTGTACATGTAATTGTTTTGAGTTGCATTAAAATAATTATAGTAAAAAGATTGAATTTTATTGTGATTTATAATCCTATTTTTTGTTATATTTTATAAGTACAAGTTAAGAAAATTAAGTCTCGAATGAAGTGACCCAGTAATTATTATTGTACCGTTAATAATATTTATAGACATTATCTATATCACGATACAGGTATATACTTTATACAACTTATAATATAGATGTTTAGAAATACTTATCAGTACAATCAAATTCTTTATTACATAAAAAAACATCACGAAATATTGACTTTTTTTTCAAAATGTCCAATTTTTACGAAAATATCGACTGTCACGTGAAAATATGGAGAAATCCTTTATTTGTAGGATACAATTTTCAATCCAAAATCCATCGACATAAACTAATAAATTCCGTCAAAATTCGTTACACAGGCGTTCAGTTACTTTCATACTTGGAGAAAAATTATATATAATATGCATAAATTTAAAATATATAAAGAATATTTAATAAAAAATCCAGTGAAATTGAAGATGTTTTCTCTTTCAACTATTCATTTATAGACTAATTATAGAGGCCATAGATACAAAGATCCACATATACACTAAGCTTAACTGAAAGTAGTCAATGACCACTACTGCTTCTTTTATATAAGTGTACGAAATGGTGCTATTTCATCATTGTAATTTTATTTATCTCTTCAATGGAGCAAAAACAAAAATTGTAGGTGTTAATCAAGTTTGTAACTCTACATCTGTATTAGACTTATTATCTTTAAGAATGGTTTATAATAATGTATATAACTACATAAGTTTGTTACTAATGAATACATAAGTTTGTTTGATCAATAAAAAACATATTGTAACAGATAAACTGTATTAAATTTCTAACCCTACCTGCTTGGCTACTACAATAATACTCAGTAAGTTAGAGATTTGGAATTTGCTATAGCCGTAGAAGTAATTTTAAAAATAAAAAATGGGTATTTAACACAACATTTATTTTTAATCTAGAGCTATTTAAAAACAAAATTTAAAGCTTATTTAACACAATAAATATCTTCAGATTGAAACATTATTTAAATGTTTTTTAAATTATTAAAGCCTCTTTATAATTGAATGCTACTGTTTATACTCTAAATATTTAACCTACATTAATACAGTTATTTATTTTTAACTGTTATTATTTTCTCTTGTCCGCCATTATAAACATTTTTTGATTAAAGGCGGTAATTGGTAACAGGTTGTTAGAAAAGATGGGAAGTTTAATAGTTTGATAAAAATGATCGTAAATGAATCAATGAGTTAAAGTGCATTTTAAAATAACAAAAAGATCAAACAGTAACATATGTCTTTGTTATTTGTATATTTCATTATATCTAGGCTCTTTTTATTAAGGTTACACTGTATTACAAATAAAAATATGTACCATCTTCTTTAGTATCTGTTGGAGACACTTAATACTTGATATAACTTCAAAATGAGTTTAGGTGAGAGAGTTATTTTATGGTTATTCAAATATTAATTCTTTTGAAATAGGTGTGCGCATTCTGCACATGCTTCGTCTATAGTGGGATAATTGTATTTAAATCCATAGTCTAAAGTTCGTTTCGGTGACACGTGTTGGCCTTTCGTTAACATCATTGCCCTTTCTTCATGAAGTAGGTAGTTTAGCATAAACTCTGGCACTGGGAAGATGGCAGGTCGTGACAATGCTTTAGCAAATGACTGAAATTATACAATATGTTATTATTTTGTCAGTGATTGTCTTTAGAAAAATACGCTTAGGTACTAGTTGGTGACCGCGAGATTTTTCGCATAAAATCAATACTAATGTTTCGCGATATCGTGTACCTACGAAGAATATAATTTAAGCTGACAAATATTTTAGTGGTTAAATTACGTATATCAACTCAATTCACTAATTCTTTATTCAAGGAGGCTTTTACAGTGCCTTTAATTAGTAAAATTAAGTTATCAAATTATTTTCAATGTACATTTTTTAAACCTATAGTTACGAAGGTTGCTTCGCACCCTATTGAAAGAAGAACCCGCAACCAACTCAGTTAGATACAATGTTTTCGATTAATTTTATTTCAATTAGAACAATAATATTTCTAAGATTTTTTTATCGTCTAGCTTTTTTTATAGAAGTGCCGCAGATGTAATAAGGATATTGGTGCGAGCCACATTACGTTCATGAAACATATTTTTTTCGACAAAATTATTTTTAACCATCATATTCATTTACTCTCATTTGTAAGCCTGCGGGCCGCACTGTAGTCGCTAACTTGCAGCATGCAAGCCGCCGGAGTACGACGTCTGGTCTACGTAAACGTCAAAGTTCATATAATAATATCATATTTTTGGTGGTTTTCTTTTAATAATTATGTTTAATTTATTAAATTACATCACTAGAACATCAAACTTTTACCTTCGTGAAGTCTGCATTTGTGATGACCTGAGGAGCAACACCGTTTAATATGCCATTCACCTCCTGACATTCTATGGCGAAATGTATTAACCTTATAAGGTCTTGTATGTGTATCCATGGCAGGAATTGTTTACCGGAGGCAATTGGCCCACCAAGGCCGAGGTAAAACGGCAAAATCATGTTTTTAATCATTCCACCTTCACGACCGATTACAACACCTGATCTGATAATAACCTGAAATGTAGATTGAAATATTCCTTTGAACAACTGATTACAGTAAAACTTCTTTTACGCACGTTTGACTTTGGAGAGTAAGCTGGAGAATGCGTGATGGGAGTGTTGGGAACAGTGTGATCGGGCAAGACAAAGGGAGAATAACCAGCTCTAATTTCAGTTAATACAGCTTCTCTTAGATAATTATCACATGAAGCGATTCAAAATTTAAGAAAGAAATCTTAGGTAATTTATAATTTTCTTAAACTATATTTAGTCTATAATAAAGTTGTTTTTTTCTCGTTCATTTTTGTTTTATATTCCTATAATTCTTTATGTACTTAGTGAAAACCTCACTGGTCTATGTAATGATTTTATTACTATTTAGTCTTAAGCACAAATTGTACTATTTGTTTTCCGAATTAAAAAAAAACTGTCTGAAGGTTATGATTTATTAACTAAAAGTCTCCCAAGTTTTTGGAGATTGTTAAAGGTTAACATGTTGTAGGTTAAATCTTTTCCGAGTTATTACGTCCATATACTTCCTTCCGAGTTTGCAATATGTATATGCAAATTCCTTCACAGCTATGTGATCTTGGCATCCAATTAGAAAAATTTGTTCTTTTATTTCGTTTTACTTGATAATTATCTTCAAGTAGTAGACAGTAAATGCGCTTACTTCGTTGTAGTGTTACCAAAATAAACTAGACTGTAAAAAATGTTGGTCGAAATTGCAAAACATAGCTTGCTCTACATATTTTAATGACATTTTTCCTTTTTTAAGAAACAACTAAAAGGTCAAGTTTTACAATTACAGGCGACGAATTTTTTATTCTAATACCTAGCAAAACCTATCAAATAAACAGAAATAAAAATTTATAAGGGGGTGTCAAGTGCACATTAGCTTTTCCTCACCCAGTTTTCTTTTATTCAAAATACTTAATTATGAAGGGAATTTTTATGCAGGTTTGATACATTTTATAATAGGAAATTGTAATTTTAATCTAACTTAAAATATATATTGTTACCAATAAATGCATTCTTAACATCACATGGTAGGTATATTGTCCCACCTGGTACAAGATTTTTTAAACGTTTTTCCTTGTTTCAGTCTATTTACATAAGATAGGTCCTAAAAAGGCTAAGTTGACTATTATCCTTTTTGTGATTTTTAAATAAAAAGAAAATAAACATTGTTGCACCAAACAAACAAAGAATCACTAAGAAAAAAAAACAATATAAATGCAAAGCTGACCTTATTGCTCTGAGCAATCTCTACCAGGCAACCTCAATTTAAATTAAACCTAAAAAAGATTGTGATTCAAAAACAATTTAGACCCATCAAACATTTCTTTTACAGTGATTTTGAAACTATACATGTTAGAGTTTGATATATCGATGAAAATCCCCTGTATTAATAGTCATTGTGTTTGCTACAAAATTGTACAAAAAATATTACACACTACATGAAAAGTACTTACAAGCCTCACTGGTGGGTCTACATAGGCAGCCTTTTCCCATTCCACAAGCAATTTTGAAAAAAAATCTTGACCTGTTGTTGGGCTGTCCTCATCATACTGATTAGTTTCAGATGGCTCATATGCCCCAACTCCAGTAATCAAAACGAACACTTTTGGTTTATTTTTACTTTCATTTATAGCTTTTGCTAAAGCTTTAGTTGTAAAAACACGAGAATTCTGAACATTTTGCTTAAATCTGAAGTGTTAAATTATACAGTTTTTCATAGAAACTATGCATGTTAACCTGAATATACTTTAAGGTAAGGTAAGGCAAGTAGCAGCCTATTGACATGCCACTCCTGGGCATAGCCATCCTCACTCATAGGAGAGAGGGTTTTAGAGCATAGACTCACCACTTTGTTTCATTGCAGGTTATACATACTCCAGGAATATGCAGGTTTCCTCCTAATGTTTACCTTCACTGAAAAGCACAATGAATGTAAAAACAATCAAACATGTAAGTTTCATTTTTATAAAAAAAACCCAACAGTGCCTGCCCAGAATTCAAATAATTCCTCTAAGCAAGAATCCACACCTCCCATTCCATCATGGCTGTATATATATACATTTATATATATATATATATATATATATATATATATAAATATATATGTTGGAGTGCTGTAGTCTCTGGAACGCTGGCGCCATCTATCTATCGGCGTGGGGCAGAGTCAATAAGTGACGAACAATAAATATTTGTATTACATATTACAAACTATATTACATTTAATATTAATATATATCTGCCACTTTCAGTTGGTTCTTTTTTACATAAATATTTTAAATAAAAACAAATTGTAATGTCTAGCATTCTAATACTGACCCTGGTGTCCAGGACTTGGTAAAATCCATAAATTGCTGTCCTGCAAGATTAACCACTGCACAAGTGCCTGATGGCAAACCAGCATTTTCTAATTTGGTCCAAGAAATATTATTGGTAGCAGGCATGCGTGAAACATTAATAACAGTATAATCGTTGGTTTTTAGAAGCTTACTTAAGCGAGATCCAACAAAACCAGTACCACCACCTAAAAAATTATTAAATTACCATAATGATTATAATACTGCTATTGATAATGCTGTGCCTTATTAATTGAATTTATCCATACAGCATAAAAAGTGCAGGTTATTTTGAAATATAGAAGATTAAAAAAACCTCGTATTAGGCTTACCAACTAAAATTTTCTTAGTTGCCATTTTTTTTGTTATATAATCTCATTGACATATGAGACTTATTACCAGGTCAAGCTTTAACAAAATTTAAAAAAAACAAGTATATATATCTAAAGTTGATGAAGTTTATGTTAATAGTATTATTAAAGATTTTCATAAAACGTCTGAAATGTTTTCAATTGAACAGCTGACAATGACATTAGTTTGACATTTTAACAATAAACTGGAAGGTAGTTTTTTTTTATTTATTTACGTAATGGAACTAGCAAAAATTTTTGAATATACAGCCTACTTAGACAAAACTACAAAAGACACCTGTAAATGTACTCGACATTCATTGAAATAGGGTAAGTTCAGTCAATCAATCCTATTCTAAACGTTTGAGTACAATATTATTTGCAAGTAATAAAACATTTCAACGTTTACGTCCTGCAAAATAGTCGGGTTCTATGTTTACAAGTCATTCGAAACTAAAAATTGGCGAAATATGCTTTGTATTTAAACATTACGTCTGTAGACTATATTAGGTAGAAATCTAATGTGTGAGTTCCCTATCCCCCATAATTTATACTCTGTGTAATTTTAACTTTTAGACGATAAGATAGATAATACCTATTTAGTTATATACTGAATTACTGATAATGAAAACAAAACAAGTATATTGATGTATAATTAGAAATAAATATTAATTATTTTTATATTATATCGTTGGGTCGTTTCAAAGATATAGAACATGATAACTTTGTACGTGAGTAATGGAGTTGCATATATATGGAATTCTGAGGGTAATTAAATTTTGTCATATACATACACAAGTTTTTATATATTCATTTAAAATAATATTCTTTATTTTAGATTGGCATAATCTTCGAGTAAATTATCGTGTTTGTGGCTCGCTAATTGGATCAGTTCCATCATTTCCACGTCAGAATGATTTTCATGGTAATTGTATTAGATAGATAGATAGATTGTTTTAATTTGTACAGTGCCGTCTATTGAATGCTCATATACAAGGTATAGAGGTTTAGGAGTTTTAAGAGATTACTAGATGGCATAGAAATTGTCTTAATTTTTTTGTATTACTTGTTTTGAATAAAAAATCTATCAACCATCTAAAATTTTACTTTACATAATATAAAGTATGACAAACAATTCTTTAATTTTATTTATAGGGTTACCAATGGCACTGATGTCAGAGGAAACAGCATTGTTGGTTGAGAAAGGAATATGTGAATTAATTGAATTGCCAAATATAAATGACAATCTTTCCCAGGACCAGAAGGAAGAAATTGAAAGGCTAAATGACAAGTACTACTTAATTTTTTTTATAAAATTGTTATATATTTTGGGAAACAAACAATATACTAATAAAAATATAGAATTTGACTTGCATCAGTACAGTTTCCACAAATTAGTAATATATAATATTTGTCAAGTTGTTGTATTTTTAATGTTTATTGTAGCTTTTGTTATACTATTTTATTTCAGAAATAAGGTAGAAATAATATATTTTTTTAATACAGACTTCCCAAGGTTAAAAATGACAATATTTTTAAATTATGGAAATAGCCACAAGCATTTTTAACTCATTATTTTTATTGCATAAAGTGCAAGGTAGGCTTAAAACTATAAAGCTTTATGTACCTGCAAACCCTGCCAATTTAAGAAAGTTTTTGTATCTTATATCAGTAGTTAGATCATAGATAATATCTAGATAGTAAATAAAACATATATTAATAATTTTCTGAGAGAACTCGTTCTTTTAGGACTCTGATGCCACAATGGACAAAATGCACTGATTTCGTAGATTGATAGTATTTCGTAGATTTCGGAGATTGATAGTATTAGGAGATTTCAGAATATCGGCTGAACAAGCAGAGGCTTTGCGAAAACGGAAAATAGCACAACTATCAGAAAAATTGGATATTATTGTTGCAGGAAAAAAGCAAAAGATGATGTCTAAAGGGATATCCAGTAAGCCTCTGTAATTAATTCAATGAAAAAACAGTGTACATATATTCTTCACTATTTATTTTTGTCTTAGTGTTTGAATATTATATGTTTCTTACTTGTACAACAATTAAACTAATAAAAAGCAATCCATGCATATGAAATTGCGGGTTCAGGTAGTTTTATATGTATGAGTTAACATATGAAAAACAGTAATTTTTGAAGATTTAATATACAAATAGACCTAAGTGAATGCCTTATATTTTTTCAGATATAATTATTGACAAAGAAGCATTATTACAAGAAGAAATAAATAAAATACCCAATTTGGCACATGCACATACTTTGGTACATCTGGCAACTGAGCATCATATTAAAACAGGTATTTTAAGTAGTTGATAGTTGAGTTTCGTTAGTAGTTTTAATGCAGCTGAAAATTATATTTTATGTTAATAAATATAAAATGGATATTATCCTTAAAGTTAGGTGTAATATTTTATATAAGATATTATTAGGACTAAGTTTATTAGGATGTGAAAATAATAAAAAAATATCAATATATAAAGGGATGAGGTAAATGTAATAAATCTTTATTTCAGACAAAAAATCTGTTAATTTAGAAGATTTGAGACCAAGTATAGTAGATAAGGAAGGATCAATTCGTTTTGGAATTTTTAAAGACTTATGGCAAAAAGGATATCATATAACATCAGGATCAAAGTTTGGGGCTGATTTTCTTGTGTATCCAGGTAAAAACAATATGTATACATTTATATTTCATGTAATTCAGAGGTTGATCACAGTCTAAAAAATACCTGTGAACTAAAAAATTATGTAATTGTATCCTATATATTTGATTTTAATTTATTTGATTTAGATAATACTTTATCAAGATATTAGTTGCACTTGTGCAATGTCCTTATTGGGGTATAGAGTGTCTTCATATATACATATTAAGTAATTCTCAACAAACATTATAAATCTAATCATAGACTAACCACTACAATATATATATTAAATAATTTATCTTAAATTATTTTATAATTTGTTTTTAGGGGATCCAGTAAAATTTCATGCAATGTACATGTTGCAGTGCCTTAGCGATCACACGAAAAGATTTCGTCCGTCTAATATAGTTGCTTTCGGAAGATTATCAGTGGCAGTAAATAAATTGGCTGTACTTGCCTTTTGTAATGTCTATGGAAATATTGAATATCAAACACTTTCGTGGCATGACAGTGTCAATAGTTGAATTTCAAGAATGTGATATATGTTTAGGAAATACATAAATATATCTTTAGAGGTAATAAACTAGGAAGAAAAGGAGGGCATGAAGAAAACTCATTTTTTATCATTTTTGTCAATTAACTGCTGTCGCGCCTTACCCATCCACTTCGACACGATTCTTCCATCTTCATTACAAAAATTGAATTGAATAATAAATAATTTTTAATTGAATATTTTATTATTTTTGTATTAGATTACACATTTTTTCCCTATAGTTACTCATCCAAATACGATATGCAATTTTAAAAATAAGTTGAACGTCTTTTTTTAAATGCAATTTTCGTTTACGCTTTTCTACCCTGGTGAAGATATAATAAAAACTATAATTTATAATATGCCATAATTTTGTAATCCAATGGTACGGACAAGCTACAGATAATTAACTAATTAATTATAATAAAAAACAAAATACAGCTTTTAGGAATTATATTATATTAATAGGAATTCAAGAATACTTTTAGTTAGTTTGCGTAAATGTGTAACCAGTATATAAGTATTATCTATGGTATATATTGTTCATGTTTGAGTGCCTTTATATGTACCCTCAATCTTGATATAATGCATGCAACAATTTGTGCTCTGTTGTCGCAAATTCCATGCAAACTGCATGCATGCAGAAACGCTAAAACACATTTTATTCTTGACTTTTATAATACGTTGGGACGACAGATTCTTACGAGTTAATGGACAATTTCTATCTTTTAAAGATTTGTTCGTATTTTCTGCCTTAATCCAACATTTATTTCTTTTCTTGTAGTCCTTTAATCCTTAGCTATACTTATTGGGAGGTTTCACCGTAATTTTTAAATACTCAGGAATACACAGAGTATTACTTCTTATTCTTAGTTCTTATATGTATCTGTGATGTAATATATAATCTGTGCTCTGCAGCTAGAATAAAAAATAAATGCTGTAAAATATTTTTTATGTGTATATTGTGGGAGTTTGAAGAAATTAAAACACATTATTTTCTTGAATAAAATAGTTTAAGTAAAAGTAATGGCTGATCCTGAATTAGAGAAAATTAGACAACAGCGCTTAGCACAATTACAAGCACAACATGGGGTAAGAAAGTAATTAGGTTATGAATAATGCAAAGGATGCTTTCTATTTTAGGTATTTGACGGACAATTTAACTTATTTTCAACTAAAACAGAGTTGTTAATACTAATTAGGAACACATACATCTTGCTATTGTAAATGCATTATTTGTAAACAAATTTTTAAATATACTTTTGAGTAATTTTTTTTATAAAAAATAAACATATAAGTTTACAGTGGCCGTTGGCTATTGAAAATGGAATAGTTATAATTGACTATCAAATCAAATCAAATCAAATCAAAATATCTTTATTCAAGTAGGCATATTACAGCACTTTTGAATCGTCAAATTTTTGTTTTTTCTTTTCCTTTCCACACTCTAATTCTAATGTACGTCTGATGATGATACTCCAGAACGACTTAAAATCTAAAGTTACGAGGGTTCCTTCGCGCCCCGATCCGAGAAGAGCCCACAACAAACTCAGTCGGGTATTCTGTTTTTTTTGTTATCATCATCATTACAATATCATGTTAGTTTAATATATTTCAATTCAAATTAGAGCAGTTCGTTCACTCCCACGCGTTTCTATCGTCTAAGTACTCTTGCAACTTATAATACGATTTTTCTATCAACTTTCTTTTAACAAAGACTTTGAATTTATTAATTGACATTTCTAAAACGTCTTGTGGGAGTTTATTATAGAAACGTATACAGTTACCCTTAAATGAGTTGTTAATTTTATGCAGCCTACTAGAATTTACAACAAGTTTGTTTTTGTTTCGTAAGTTATATGATATACATTCACTCTTTTTATTAAAAGAGTCAATGTTTTTGTGTACGTACAACAAGTTTTCTAATATGTATACGCAGTGAACTGTCATTATGTTAACTGCCTTGAATTTGTTTCTTAGCGACTCTCTTGGACCCATATTGTAAATCGCACGAACGGCCCTTTTCTGCAGCACAAATATTGCATCTATATCAGCAGCATTACCCCAAAGTAGAATACCGTATGACATAATGCTGTGAAAATAGCTGAAATATACCAGTCTGGCAGTATCAACATCTGTCAGACGACGAATTTTTTTAACAGCGTAAGCCGCGGAGCTGAGCCTATTCGATAGACCACTTATATGGGGCCCCCACTGTAATTTATTATCTAATGTTATACCTAAGAAAGCGGTACTATCTACAAGGTCTAGTTCCTCATTATTAAGTTTAACAATGGTTTGCGTTTGTTTGACATTAGGAAGAGTAAACTTTACACATTTTGTTTTCTTTCCGTTGAGCAATAAATTATTAGCTTCAAACCATTGTACCACTTTATTGAGAGAGCTGTTTACGTCGTCATAATTTGTTTGTCGTCTATTAACTTTAAACAATAGCGAAGTATCATCAGCAAACAGAACAATCTCATGATCACCCTTAACAAAGTAAGGAAGGTCATTGATATAAATGAGGAACAGAAATGGTCCTAATATGGAACCCTGTGGGACTCCCATTTTTGTCACCGACCCCGCAGAAAGCTTGCCATTGACACAGACCTTTTGCGTTCTATTGGTTAAATAAGAACTCATCAGGTCCAATGCTGTGCCCGCGAGGCCATAGTGTCGCAATTTCCCGATCAGAGTTTCATACTGAACACAATCGAAGGCCTTAGACAGATCACAGAAAACGCCAAGCGCGTCACGTGAATCCTCCCAGGCCTCGTAGATATTGAGTAATAACTGTACGCCAGCATCGGTAGTCGAGCGACCTCGAGTAAAGCCAAATTGCTTATTATGTAATAAATTATAATTTTTGAAATGTTTTAGCAACTGGTTCAACATTATTTTTTCAAATATTTTACTAAAGGTTGGGAGAACCGATATTGGCCTAAAGTTACTAGGGTTAGAAGTACTGCCTGACTTAAACATCGGTATTATTTTGCTGTACTTCATTAAGTCAGGAAATACACCACAATCAACACAATTATTAAAAATTTCCGCCATGTCAGGTGCAACGATGTCAATTAATGATTTTACAAGGTTAACCGATAGACCCCACAAATCGTTAGTTTTTTTGTTATTGATTAAATTAAATGACTTAATAACATCAGAGGCATCGACATGACTGAATTTAAAGATACCATGACATTGGGGCATGCTATCAGCTAGCCAAGAGAGTGCAATGGAAGGTGATGAGTTCAGCGATTTAGTAGTTGAGACAGGAATATTTGTAAAAAACTCTTCAAAAGTATTAGCAACCTCTGAGTCTGACGATATTTTTTTATTCTCTAACTCTAAATTAAATTCATTAAAACGCGGAGTTGCTTTTCCTGTTTCATTATTAATTATTTTCCAAGTTGTTTTAATTACATTACTACTGTTTTGTATCTTATATTTTATGTGTTGCGATTTAGCAGTAACACATTTCTTTTTAAAATCCTTGGAAAATGATCTCACATAATCTCTGAACTCCACACTAGTGTTGTACTGACGCTCAGCATACAATTCATACAACTTGTGCCTACTTTTATGCAAATCAGCCGTGGCCCATTCACTGAATGCCATTGTGTCAGTAAGAATGATCGATTTACTTTTAAATATTGAGTTAAATATTTTAGTAATTTTGAAAAAGAAATTGCTATATATTTCATTTGGGTTATTAGAATTGGGTATAAAGCAGGAGTTTGAGATAAGGGTTGATCTCATTTTCTCGATACGGTCAGTGGTTACTGGCACAAAAGTTATTTTACGTTTATTTACATTTTTTCTTGGAATTGAAAAGCGAATGAGTTGGCCACAGTGATCAGAATCTAAACTAGTAATTATCTTTTTCACAGTTGGATTTATGTTTGTGAATATATTATCTATACAAGTGGCACTAGAAGAGGTTATTCTTGTAGGCTCCATAAACATATTTGATAAATTGTAAGTGTTAAAAAGGTTTAACAGTTTCATGCTTGAGGAGCTACATTCTAAAATATTAATATTAAAGTCTCCACATACTACTAACTTCTTGTTCGTTTTCGACATTATGAATAGTACCTGGTCCATTAATTTTTCAAAAACTTCAAAATTGGACAAAGGGGGCCTATACACGGTTACTACAAGAAACTGCTCCAATTCAATAGATGCCAGCTCTATTGTCCGTTCAACAGACAGGCTCACTATGTCTGTACGTTCCTTATATTTAAAATTTTTATTTACTAAGATTAACGAGCCCCCATGTATGGATGATACTCTGTTGAACGAACTACCAACCTGGTAGTTACCAAAACTAAATACATATTCATTACTTTTTAGCCAGTGTTCTGTAATACATAAAATGTTAATGTTAAAAATCAGTAATGTTAATATCAGTTCACATGCCAAATATATCCTGTTCAAATATGTAAATAATATACTTTTTTGTTTATACATTCTAATTTATATAAATTTTTATATACTAGTTGTGGTCAAAGTCTAGAGTACTATTTGAAGAGCATGTAAAAGTTTTGGTGGTGTTTTCTATATTATGAGTTTGATAAGTTCCTGCTGGCTTGCATAGGAATTCAGTTAATTCTTTGTATGTCACTGTTTTAGGGTGGAGATCCCAATCAAGCAAAGGCTCAAGAAGAACGGATGCAAGCTATGCAAGAAGCAAAACACTCCATTCTATCGCAAGCATTAAGTCAAGATGCCAGAGCTAGATGTAAATAATTATTAGCAATATATTGTTTCATAAGTTTTCGTTAATACAGAGTGCAAAGTACTGTACATTGATTAAATTATGCCACAACAATATTTTGTGGGAACAATACTCTTGCAGTTTATAAGACAATATTGTAAATAGGTACATCTGAATCTGTATCTGACAGATGTTTGTTATTCCTTAAGGGCAATTACCTTCTTTAGGCTTACATATTGCTGTTATTGCTGAAATGATTTTGATTAAACTTAATGTACTTGTATGTTGTTTTAGTAAGGGGTGTATGTTATTGAATATCATTTTACATTTAAACTGCCCTTCCATATGTTCTATTGTGTAATTGAATATGTTAAGCCACTAGTGCTGCATTGGATCTCTTATCAGGTTGTGTCTGGATTAGTCTACCATCGTATTGTGAGTGTGCAGGAATCATTTTGTGCTTGCTCATACTCAAATCTGAATAGTATCAGCAACAATGCAGAGATTATTGTTATCACTGCAATAATTTCATATAGGATGAATGAAAATTTAGGTTTAACAGATTGTATGGCTCATTTTATATTATATTATCTATTCACAGAAATTATTTCCTCTATTACAGTAAACACGATTAAATTAGGCAAACCAGAAAAAGCTGAGATGGTGGAAAATATGATATGCAGAATGGCTCAAATGGGCCAAGTGAACACTAAAATATCTGAAAAGGAATTAATTCAACTACTCGAATCGCTGAATCAACAGATGCCCAAATCAACAAGTACTGTCAAGTTTGACAGAAGAAGAGCAGCACTTGATTCTGATGATGATGATTTTTAGTATTCAATAAAAAATTACTCATCACATGTCCTGAGTCATGTGGAAAATGTAAACTGTTGTCTGAATTTTAATTAAAATATTATGTCCATATATAAATAGGTTTGTAATGTTTGAACACAATTTTAATTTACATAAATCTTATCAGTCAATTCAAGTACCCAACTTGTTATTTTAAAATTAAATTCTACTAATTATAAAATTCTTTGTTCAATTCTTTGAATCTTTAAATATCATTATATTCCACATTTTATTTTATATGTACAATGGATGATGGCATGAGAGAACAACTTAGAATCTAAAATAACAATAGTTTTTTTGCACCCTATTTTGGGAAGGAGCCACAGCAAACTCAGTTGGGTGTCCTTTTTTTCTCCTTATCTTTACTATATTATAGTAATTGAAAATTTTTATAATTAAATTTACATAACTATGTGCCCATTGATCTTATCAATTGTAATATTGACTAGTTCTATGTAAAATTTTTGTGCTGATAACATTACAGTAAAACAGAAAAATCATGTGCAGAATTAAAAATTTTATTTAAAATAATATATTTATTTAGATCTATTAAAAATTATACTCAATAAAACTGCTACAATTGTTTTGAATTTGACTGTAATCACACCTTATGGTAATTATTAATACAGTCTAAGCTGTATGTGCACTGACTTCGAAAGAGGTAATTTAACTCATAACTTATTCTCAGCTTTGGCGAGTTATAATATGATCAGCCAAGTTTATACTCCAGGTATGCATTTGCATTTTGGTATGAAACTATGAAGAGATTAGAATAGGTAAATTACCAGATCAGCAATCTGGCCTCGAAGACTGTATCATGACTTATCATCATTTGACATTACTGGCCAATAATAAAAAAATCAAATTGAATTCATGAATCAATAATATACATGCAGAACTTGCATTAATTTATTATATAAGAAATGTTATTTATATGATGGACATGTGTATAAATTTAACTCTATAAAAGAGAAGCAGTTCTTATAGTTGATTAATCTAATTTAACTAATTTAATTTATAACTTTTTTCTATATTCTCAATTATGTACTCTATATTATACTGTTTTGCATGTTTTTTTAGAGTTGTTAATTCTAAAGGTGCTTGATTTATTTACTAACCATTATATTGAGAAGTGTTAGAGCATTTAAGATTGTCAATTTTTTTTACTGATTGCAAAATTTATTCCATTAAATATTCAATAATTAAGCCTGCAGGTGTAATGGAAGATAATTAACTTTAAATATTTGTAGAAAATTAATATATCTGTATGTTTTACTTCTTTTATGTGAGATTATAGTGAAGCTTTAACTTGTATTTGAAAAAATGTTTGAAAGTTCATACTTGTTATCGAAGTATTTTTTTTCTGACAGGTTGATGCTTGACTATGAATGATGATGATACAGGCTAAGATGGAAACGCGTTAAAATTGATGAGAGGCAATTTGCCTCTGGTATCTACATATCATCCCACTGGAATACAAATCTCTTGTTTGCTCCTTGTATTAATTAAGGTTAATGTACCTATTTGTCGAGATATTGTTTTCATTGCTGCACCAGAGAGGCCATCCAATGTGAAAAGATGTCAACATCACATCTCAGGATGAATGAAAGGAAATTCTAATTTCAATGAATATATGCCTAATAGTCATTTAAATATTTCAGTTAGTATAATGTTAAGAAACAAGACTGGAATTTAAGATAGAAATTATTTGTCCAGAAATGTCTTTGTGTATATTCAATAATTTGATTACGGTTTTCTATAATGAAAATTGTACTCCGCTTTATGTAGTTAATATTGTATGTGACATTAAGCAATGCTGTTTTTTTCACTGTAACACTACTGGCTTTCATGCATTAAATATTATTAATTTTCTATTCACACGTCTATTATTCAATTCCTACTCTTAGTTCACCATTTCCCTGTTCAAATATTCAATCGTTCATTAAAAAAAAATAACGAGTGTGCTTTAGATTACACGACTGAAGTAAAACATTTATATGAATGAATGAATTATTTAATTATTTTCTTCACATTACATTATAAAAATTTTCTTACAAGTAAAAATAATTGTATGTTTATATATGTATAATATATACATATTTAAGTTTATATTCGCCATCTGAACACACTTTTCGTAACGTTCTCGTCACGCATTCTCTAACAAATAGTAATATAGTATTTAAAAATATTAATTTATTAATCAAAGTTAACTAAGTAATATACGAATTGAAGAACTCTCTAGGTAAGTAGGTAAGGTAGTTGCTACTACCTTACCTACTTACCTAGAGAGAGAGAGAGAGACGTTAATAGACTGCCGTCCATTAAGGTCCCACTTTTGGGGAACAGGCCTCCTCACTCATGAGAGAGGGTTTTTAGAGCGTAGACCCACCACGCTACTCCATTGCGGATTGGCAGGCATAGTACACGAGTGCAGTCTCTATTCCTTCACTCTCATAGTCCGATGGGATGGCAGTTCGATACGATCAGAGCACGGGGGTGGAACATACCACCAACTTCCTAATCTCGGGCAAATATTGAGAAAATCTTAATAGAAAACACAGTATCCGTTTTTGAATTGGCCCGACCCGGGACTCTAACCCAGGACTTTGTTTATAGTCGTACATGCTAACCACTAGACCAATGAGGCAGTTGAACCCTTTAGGCAAGAATGAAAAAATACTTAATTCAGTAATAGTATTTGGGCAAAATTGTATAGTGCCATCTTTTATTTCGTTAATGTAACATTGAAAACTAACGTAATAAGCTCATCCTAGGTGGCGCCAGTAATTTCAAATGCACATTTTTACCTGGTTTCTAATGTCAAAATTTCATCCTGAACACACATCGTACTAAGTATGAATTTAAACAATATATTTGCCTGAGGAGATGTCGGTGCTGACAAAATACTATGTAATGCACCAACATCCCTTAGATTAATACTAAATTAACTTTTAATTTCCCTCATTATCTCGCTCCGGGCACATTCGGTCATAATATGGTATATATCTTCAACTATGCCACAAATTTGACATAGTGAAGATTAGATTTACATTAGATTTTCTCATCAAAAAATTAAAGTAATTCAACGAAATACGTTCGGACCGAAAGTAAATATTATTAATTTCAAATTAATAAACCAAGGTAAACGATGAGGTTGAAATTAATTTAAAAAGTTTGAAGTGTTTTATAGAAAGAAAGGTTTTGTCAGGATACGATTGGTCTGACATAGTCTCATAAGGTTCGCAAAGAGCCTAAAAATAAATAATATATAAAAAAAGTATGGATTTCACAGTTTTAATTCAATATCAATAACGGGAGTAATCCTATTATTACTCCTATTAATATTGTATCATAACTGCCTCATCAGTCCAATGGTCAGCCTGTTCGGCTACAGACATGAGGGTCTGGAATCGAATCCAGGACTCGAATCGGGTGAATTTTAATAATCGATATGGAGCTTTCTATTTAGAAATTTTCAGCATTTGCTTGAAGTTGAGAAGTTGGCGGTGATCTTTACGATTCTGATCTCTCTCCGGTCGGGTCGGACTGCCGTCCCATCGGACTATGAGAGTGAAGGAATAGAAAAGGCACTTGTGTTAACGTATACACTTGTGTACTATGCCACTCTGTTCCTAACAAATAAATTAAAGTTCACAGTTGATAAAAAAAAACTATAATTTGCGTGGAACTCTGTGTGAATTACTCAATGAAATCTTATCCATACTAATCTTTGATATATAAAAGATTTCATTGTTTTCAAAATCAGAAGTACTTAACAGATTTTATCATCGAGTAATACCTATGGGCTGCTTGAATCTGGAGCAGTTTGAAACATAAGTACCCTTTAGGGTAATCCTTGCATCTTTAAAATGTCAATTCTTTGTTTCGATTAAATTGCCTATTACATACGAATGGGAAAATGAAACGGAAAACAGTTTTCTTGAAACAAGCAAAAAAACTCAGCACTTGGAAATTTAATGCAAATGAAGAAAAGTATGAATTGGATGAATCCTACAAATAAAAAAGGAGTATAGAAGGACCTAAACGATGAAATATAAGAATATTGGACAATAAAACAAAGAAATATGTATTATCTGTGCGCCAGTAGACTGAATATATACGATACATGGTTAATACATATAATGGTATTTAGAAACGTGATCTTATTGTGCGATTGTGAATCATAATTATGATAACATACAGTTGTAATGATAATTTGATCAATTACACATAATACGCAAGTAAATGCTCAACAATGATTCATATTTTATTGTAAAGATGGTCGAAATAAGTATACAAAATAGTAAATACCTCTACAATAATAAAATCTCAGATTTTTTAATAGGAATAAGTGTAAGGAATAGTATGAGTACAAAGTTACAAATGAAACTGCTAAGAAATGTCTTAAATGTTATTAGGCGCCTATAAATACTTTAAATATGACCACGTATCAAAATTTCGTAAAAAAGCATAGTGGCTTCCATACGTGCCATTTAATTGTAATACTAAGGAATTATAAAGAAATATACCATTAATTAGTGCATATAAATAAAAATAAGAAGTAAACAACATTTAAGAAAATTATTATTGCAAATGATGCGCAATATAAGTAGTTCTATTGTGTAAAAACCAAATATATATTATTATCATTGGGTAATTCGACCACCTGTGTATTCAAATTGATAAAGTAATTAATCAGGATTTACTGCTGAATGATTTTAGTTTTACACTTTCCGCGTATATCTATGGTACGTGCAAAGTTTATGTACCTAAATTGGATAAAAGAGGTGACGACTCATAATATTGATTGGATGATCAGCAAAATTACATATGTTTTGTAACCAAGAGGAGGTCTGTTCAATATAAAAATATAGAATATTTTGCTAGACTGTCCTAGATTTGCTAATGGTCGTTGGGTTTGCCAGAACATAATGGGTCTAAACCTTAATCTAGACAAATTATATGTACTCCTAATAATCGCTAACAAAAATACTCGTTCCTTTTTTATCGGTGGGAAATGCTTTTACGCACTCCGCCCATACAGGAATGTGGAAATCACGCACTCCGACTAGTCGGGAGTATGGGAATACCCACTAAAACCTAGCGGACACTCGTTATCCTATAGTGGGACACTAGCGGCTCGCTTGTGCAATTCAATATGATGTCCCGGAGGAAGCGAAATCGAGGTTCATGGCTGTGAGAGGAGACGTGCATAACCGTGCCTTATGCCACTCAGCCTTCTGCGACGGATAGCAGGGGTGTCAGGTCCCAGGGCCCGCTCTCTCTTACAAGCCCCCTTTAGCAAGATAACGGTTTCGCAAAAGGAGGCTACGGCTCTCCACCTTGCTTCGCTAGTGGCCATCGCACTTACTATTCTGGCCAACGAGAGGTCAACTCTAATCAGTGACACCTGGAGATGCCGCTGAGGTCCATGTATCTTTGAAATTTGTAGTCAGTCCATAATTAGATACTCTGCAATAGAGACTATTCCCGCCTAATCTCAGCATCGGCGCGGAGGGAGGGGACTAACGCCAATAAAGGCGTGTTGTGATACGATACGAATAATAATTTATTATATGTAAGGATTAATTGAAATATATGGAAGACAGACAATTCTGTACTCGAACACAAGGACATTGCTGTCCCCACGCTGGGTATGCTACCACATTATGGTGTGCCGTGTCTGCGGGACGATACTCGTCCCTGGTTTCTCAAGTTTGCGGTGATACTCTAAATAACAGCTCGAAACTATATTTAGTTAAAAATAGCTAAATATTTTTTATTCTAAATTAAAGCAATTTATATCTTATATATAAAATTCTCCTGTCACAGTTTTCGTACCTATACTCCTCCGAAACGGCTTGACTGATTCTCATGAAATTTTGTGAGAATATTAAGTAGGTCTGAGAATCGGCCATCATCGAATTTTTATCCCCCTAAATGTAAGGGGTAGTCCACCCCTATTTTTTTTTATTTTTTAGATAAAATTTTTAGTTTTTATTTTTTTATGATGCAACATACAATCCTAAATTTTTACCCTTCTACGATCAATCCTTATTTTTTAATAGCCTTTTTAGTCATTTTCGTATGCTGTATCACAAAAAAATAATTTCGTCCCAAAATTTAAAAAAAAATTTAGGGGTGAACAACCTTTATCACTTAGGGGCATGAACAATAGATAGTAGCCGATTCTCAGACCTACTGAATACGCATATTAAATTTGGTACGAATCGGTACAGCCGTTTCGGAGGAGTATAGGTGCGAAAACTGTGACATGAGAATTTTATATATAACTACAAAAAAGATTGCCAAAAATCAAATTTTGGGGTGGACCACCCGTAACATTTAGAGGTTTGAAAAATAGATAGTAGCCGATTCTCAGACTTACCGAATATGTATAAAAAATTTCATAAGAATCGATCAAGCCGTTTCGGAGGAGTATGGGAACGAACATTGTGACACGAGAATTTTATATATTAGATATATATATCATCATCATCATCAACATCTAGTGCGTTCTTCAAAATGAAGTTTGGCGGCCAGTATGCGGAAAACTCTTCTGTCCTGGGCAACTGTTCTGTCTTTTTAATTGTGCGTAGTTATGACTGGTCCACTCACGTATATCGGTCATCCAATGCCACCTCGGTCTACCAGGTGCTCTTTTCCCGACATCCTGCCTTCCAGGATCAACCGTGGGTACTCAAATAGGGATCCTCTTTGAAGATGACCGAAAATTTGGGCTCGTTTGAGGACTACAGCATTTTAGGCGAACTGGTTCCAAGAAATCTTAAACATTTTAGAGCCCACATCTCAAATATACAAGTATAAAATATATATACACAAGTACTGTAAATATGTAGTGGTAGTTATAATATCTTTTACGATACATAACTATCGATGTAAATATGGCGAGTTGGGGAATCAACTTTGCAACTACGGTCTGTCATAGTGCAGTTCTAATCCGGAGATACGCTGGCATTAGCGATATCATCAGAAGCGACATTGTCTCTATATGCGTGCTGGTTATCGTTGAGCCGAACGGAATTGTCTGATGGTATGCTGTCTATATTATGGAAAAAATCAAGCTTGCTCCATGTCACATTAATGTGTCCTCCAAATCTGCGGGAGCGGCAGAGTCATTAGTGGGAAACACCGTAAATCTGAATAAGGCTGGATGGTACTTTGGACTGCGTATATCAGACTATAAATAAGGTATTTACATTTTCTTTTACTTTTGCACGCAATGATAATTTGCTCAGACAGATCAAAAATATTATTCAATTCTTAGCTTATTTTCTTAATCGCCTAATAATCATTATTATAATTTTTCTATTCTTCTACTAAAGTTCATAACTTGAATTGAATGATATTTAATAATAAAATTGATAATACAGTGTTTTCATTATTAAAATGTAATTAAACAATAACGACTTTTGCGAATAATTTTACGTACAGCGTCATCAATTAATTGCCTTTCAAATATAACCGGTTTGGGCCACAACGGTTGAACAGTAACCATAAAAGGGGAAATTTTTGTGTATTATATAAATAAATTAGACCAAACTACCATATTAAATCACAGTCAAGCGATAAATAAATAAAGAATTTAGCAATAAGTACGCAATTAATAGCGCAAATCACAAACCGATTAAACAATCTGCGTTATTTTACGTTCTTTTTGAAATTAATTTTATCGCCTCATAGAAAAACGGCGCTAGTTGATTGAATAGGTAATCAAAGGGAATATCGATCACTCGCCAATTACTGATATGAGCGAGAGTTATCTTATTCATATAATCCTATAAAAACTTGATTTTTACATAAAAATTCAGTGATATTTGTAAAATGTTGCTGACTCTTGTGTTTTGTGGCGTTATAGCGGTCGCTGTTGGTGACCGTTCGCCACATGCTGATTATGTAGAAGAATTAATTAAAAATAATGCATTCGGAAGTCGTGTATCGGATAATATTTATGAAGATGCAGTTTTATCTTTGGTAAGTTAGTTAACAGCTGTGTTGTAAGTTTGCCATGGATTATCTATCAAGAAACCGTATTATATATCACGAAAACATTCAGATTCTTGATTAGATAATATCTAATTCACTAATTTTGGATTGCGATCCATATATGAAATGCTATGGAATAATAGAATACAATTGCTCAGATGAAGTTAAAGATGAGTTGCTTAGTATCTACAAATGATATAAAATGAAAATCTCTAGAAAATGTAGGTCTAATATCTTAGGGTTATTTTTATAGGAATGATGCAAAAGAGCTAAACATTTCCTATAAGAAGACACAATAAAGGTAAGCAGCAGCTCGTTAACAGGTTATTTTTCATAGGAATGATGCAAAAGAGCTAAACATTTCCTATAAGAAGACACAATAAATGTAAGCAGCAGCTCGTTAACAGGAATGGAATAGGGGGAGGTCACCACCAATTTGCGAACTTCGGGTGAAAACCGAGAATTTCTAAACAGAAAATTCAGCCTCTTTTTTAAATTTGGCCGGCCTAAGAGCCGAACCTAGGACTTAATGTAGCCGAACAAGCTGCCTACCAGACCAACGAGACATAAGACACAAACTTGATCAGAATAATATGTTTTAAGTTCTGGATCAACGTGTTCATCCGATGCCAGTCAAATAAAGTATAACGTGTGTTTTAACATAAGTATTATCAACGCCTCCAACCACGTTACAAAAATTAGGAGCTCTTTATTTTCTTTAGCTCTGAGAGAAACAGGATACAAAGCCATGTTTGATTGTTTTGCGTGGTTGTACTAATAAATTCTTGGCGTTGAAAATAAAAACTTAAGGCTATATATTTAATAAGAAATGTATTAAAGAGGAAGTAATCAACAGCGTATTTATTTACCATTGCTGGGCCTTTTCACTGATAAAAAAGCATTTTAGAATTCAGACCCAGATCCATTATAGGTTTGTGCAAGCTATACGAACTTATAAAACCGCTCCAGGAATGTGCCAGTTTCCACCAGATGTTTTTTTCTGATAGGAGTTTCCTCCAAGGAGCAAAATGATTAACGTCAATATTTTAATTTACGCGGTGTACGAATATATCCGCAAAGGTATATGATACACCGTTAACATAAATGTTAACAGTGTTTTTTCAACGGTGATATAAAATTTCCTTACTG
Organism: Elymnias hypermnestra; assembly: GCA_015832385.1. Taxonomy (NCBI): domain Eukaryota; kingdom Metazoa; phylum Arthropoda; class Insecta; order Lepidoptera; family Nymphalidae; genus Elymnias; species Elymnias hypermnestra. Next base: position 15,075,950 of record JACTOM010000929.1, read on the forward strand.
TAAACTTTAGGTTGCAATAAGAAATATTTGCGCATGAAGATTTCTACGGTTATATTGGATTGTATACGATGTGATTGGGTATTTATGTAATGCGTAAATGTGCGGGCTAAATGTAACATTACTTATACCTTTGGAAGTGCTCAACTCTTGTGAAATTTTGGGGAAAAAGTAGCCAATGTTATTTCGTACATCAACTGTATATCGTCAAAATTGGTCCTACTCTTTTCGAAGTTTAATAGGAAGAATTAGACAGAGTAAAATTATACAAATTATTCATTCAGTATTACTGTCGGCTTCTTCAGTTCTGTATAGGATTCAATTTGATCTCACCACCAACAGCTCGGTCTGGTAGCGTCGACTTTCCTAAATGGACAAAATATTTAATTAATTAAAATTGTTATAGCCCGATTTGGTAAGAAAATATAACTACCCCTTCGAAGAACACTCTGTTACGACGCAAGATGGATATATTTTGGGCGTACATCGTATTCCTCATGGTAGGGATTCAAATAACACTCCTGGAAATAAACCAGTCGTCTTTATGATGCATGGACTGCTGTCTTCGTCTGCAGACTATATAACAATGGGACCAGGATCCGCTTTAGGTAAAGATAAAATAGAGTAAGTTAAATTTGTTTTATATATGTATATATTGTATAATCTATTATATTAATGAGTCATGCCTGTAAAGATAAAAATCGGATTACAAATGATGAAAATTTAATTTTGGAAATCCGGCTTTCATTTTGATAAAGTTTTGATATCAAACTTAATACTTCTTATTTATTTATTAATCAAACGTTTTATTTTTTAGGATATATCTTAGCGGAGAAAGGTTATGATGTTTGGATGGGAAACGCTCGTGGAAACGTCTTCTCAAGAAGGCATAGGCGTTTGAGACCTGACTCTCTTATTAGCAACGCTTTCTGGGATTTCTCTTGGGATGAAATCGGAAATGAAGATTTGCCGGCAATGATAGATTACGTCCTTCAAAAGACGGGAAAGTCTGCCCTGCATTATGTAGGATTCTCTCAGGGTACAACTTCGTTCTTTGTCATGGCGTCTCTTAGACCCGCTTACAATAGGAAAATTCTTTCAATGCAAGCCTTGGCGCCTGTAGCATATATGGCTCATAACAGGAACCCCTTATTAAATTTATTAGCACCGTTTGCTAGAGAGCTTGAGGTAACGATGTTGTTTTACTTAAATTAATATTCTTTTTTCAATATTTTTATATTAAAAATATTTATTTCAGGGATTGGCTTCATTAATTGGTATTGGCGAGTTTATGCCCAGGAGCGAACTCTATACACGTTTAGGTATGAGATTCTGTTCTGATGGGCATATTACCCAGCCAATATGCAGTAACATTTTATTTTTGATCGCTGGAAGAAACGAGGTGCAGCACAATTCGGTATGTGTATTTATAACTACTAGTACGATTTGCACAAGTGTATGCGTATATTTATGAACACTTGCTATTGTTCATATTTTATATATGAGAGGGTTCTACGGCCCTTCCAATGCTTTATAGGGTTGGCACGGGTTCTGTGTAACAATTCACTTACATTCCAATATCTGACATATCCAGCTATTTATAACAGAACAGGTAAAAATGAACTTTTAATTTACTTATCGAATCTCTACCCCATAACCTGTAATCGACCAAGCCAACCACTATGTAGAGAGCATAAACATATTTATGTCGACAATTACTTCATTGCGATAAATGTCTTGTGATCTTATTGATGGTCAGTTGTTCCATTTAATGAGATAATGCACCAACTTAGGAAGAGGTAAATTATCTATTAATATATTATCGATTTTATTTTGATCATAGATACTGAAATATCCAATGGGATTATTGAAATGCAAATTTTAATCATTATTCCTGGTTAGCACATTATTGTAATTTATACACAGATAAGCAGGTGTCCTCACGGTGGTTTTGTCGTTTAAAGAAGAATTAGGCATGCACATGATTTGATCACGTGACTTTTTTGACTAGACGAACATGACTTACTTATATATACTATATTTAAAGTCATGACTCCCATAAATGGGGCTTAGGGTGTCTGTAGTGCATCACCATCGTAGTCTGTTTTGGGTTATGCTCTTTATGTATGGCGGAGCTATTCCAATTCGTCATATTTGCCACAGAGCGCCGCCAGATTTATCTGGGTGGACCACGCTTCCGTTATCTAGGAAATTTTCTGGCCCAAAAGAATTAAATTAAGCATTAACTTACAGACAATGATGCCAGTCATATTCGGGCACGCTCCAGCAGGAGCTGCAGTAAAACAATTTGCGCACTATGGACAATCAATAGCAGACAAAGCGTTTAGACGCTATGATTATGGAGCCTTCAGAAATTTATTGGAATATGGAAGGGTGTCACCACCTCGTTATGATTTGTCTAGAATATCAGCCCCTGTTTTTCTACATTACTCTGAAAGTGATCCATTGGCCCATGTAGCAGACGTGGACAAGCTATTTTTGGAATTAGGCAATCCAATTGGAAAATTCAGAGTGCAGGATCCAAATTTCAGCCACGTGGACTTTGTATGGGGAAATGACGTAAAAACATTGGTCTATAATCGAGTCATAAGTTTTATGGAAATATTTAACACTGAGAATTGATAATCTTCTTAGTTTCGACCAGTTTATAATTTTATATATTTTAATAAAGCAACGCTTAACTATTATTTTCTATTTATTCTGACATGCATGTTCAGTTAAGTTTATCTTCACATTAAAGACATGTTAGTGTAATGTATATATCTCGTTATGTAAACGCTATGTTGGTGTTTTGAGTGTGAGATCAGTTTGTTCACTGATTTTTGGATAGACTAAGGATGGCAGAGTAAGTAAGGGTAGATTATCTAAGGACAGATTATAATAAACGTTAGCAAAGAGTACTTTTATTTCTGGCAAACAAGGTATTAAATATTTCGTCGGACGATTCAAAGAATAAAAAACTCGATTTATAGAAGGATAGAAATTTTATCGCTTCGCTTGCAGAGTTGTACTGGGTTCAATTTCCGTTAGAGCAAAATTTAGGGAAAGGCATTTTCTAAATTATATGAATCTGGACTAAGTAACTCCTACTATCGCCTTACCAGCGAAAACACGTACCTCCTACCAAAAACAATAAGGGTACGACGTAAGGTAGAAACTATAGGAGGTAAATTACCCCTTACCAGTCCGCTCCCGCTTCCTTTAACAGAATCAGCACTTACAATCAGGTGACAGCCAAGAGCCAACCTGACAGCAATAAAACATAATTCTATCTTGTTTTTGAGTTTAAATTTTAGAAAAGAGAATTTATGAAATAATGTTATGTGTTTAATAGTATATTAAATTATTAAATGACTCGTGGAAAATTAAAATACCACATGTTATTCGTAAATATTACAACTACCTAACCTTCAAACGAACTAGCTTAAAACAAACGCTGCACATCTACGTGACGCTAATCACGCGTTTCAGTCGTAAAAAATTTCCTTCATACGCTTAAAGAAGTTTCACTTCAAAAATGTTTTTTTTTTGTTTTTACTGACAATTGAATAAATTTTAAGATTGCATTCAAGTTATACTTACGGCCAGACAATTGCCGTGTTAAAAGTAAATTGTAGATAGGAATATAACAAGAAAACACGATAATTTAATATGTACAAGATATAGTAGACAAAAATGCTATTTAGAAGATGATTACTTATTATCTGCAGACTTAAATATTATTAATTTAACATTATCGTTACGTGTAGCGTACGTGATTACTTTCGAATAGATAATATCGTTTCCAATATATGGTGCAAATGTTACTGTTAAATACTGGATAATTTCAAATTTATATTTCAGGTAAGAGATTTACATATAAACAATAACATGTACAAGTCTATATAACGGAACGTTTCATGATAAAACCAATTTCAACTAACAACAATATGTAGTGTGAAATTTATCTTAGGAATTCTAACTTTAATAGTTTCCTTTGTTTGTCAAGGTAACTGCATATACGAGCTGACCTGCGCAACTTTGTCTAATTACATCTATTTTACTTCTATAATCTTAACCTACTTTCGGTTAAAAAAACTTTATCCTTAGTCGGGAGAAATCCAAGAAAAATAAAACATCAAAATCGATTCAGTAATCTCATCGATATAGATATATTATAATTTTAGCTAATTAAAAGAACGAGTTATAAAGAAGGCTGTAAGGCTGTAGATCTTAAATAATATTTACTCTGTAATAATTAATGACAATATCTAGTGTAAGCCATTTGTCAAAATAATGCAATAATCAATATAAACACAGTTTTTACATGACAATATTAAATTCATAAAAAATGTGAAGAAAAATTCATAAAATATATTTATATTGTTACATCACATTTAGTTTGAAGAAATGTCAAACAATATTCTAATGTTACGTAAAAAACTCCATAGGAAACACATTATTTTGGCCGATGTAAATATTCCATACAAATTTTCTATAGATAGAAAAAGAAACAAATTATTTTTCTGCATTAACGCTGACGAGTTTTCAGATCAAAGTTTCCAAAATGTTGTCTTAGATTTGAATTCAGCGATGGTTAAAATTATACCCGGTATACGAAACGGATTTGCGACTGCTGTGGATCAAAAAACTGGTTCCGTTTATTTAGGTGGGAGTGATGGTGTATATAAATACAATTATCAAACTAACGATGTTGATAAGCCAGCGCTTGTAAAAGGAGTCGACGTATTTGACATGTATTTTAAAGATGATCTATACTTTGTCGACACAAGTAATCTCGATTTATATGTATTCAGAAATAACAAAAAGTCAATAGTATCCTCAGTAGAGGAGTATGGAATTCATCATTGTACTATAGATGGAAACGACAACTTAATCCTTGCAAATCCCAGCGGACTTTTTATACTGCCCAAGGGAGCAAAATCGCCTATCAGATTATGCGACAACATTGGTAATATACGGGGTATTACTACGGACGTTTACGGAAAACCTTATGTAATAGCACAAAACGGTATTTATTCAATAGACCATGAAAATAAACAAATTTCAGTGTTATTGCCATTAGAAAATGGATATGCTTTAGCTTTTGATAAAGATAATAATATACTTTTTAGCGATGAAAGATCAGTCGCAAAGTTGGAACCATGCGATTAAGTTATACGCCTATTTTACCTTTAATAAAAATTCTAATTATAATTTATATTCCAAAATGCAGATATATAAGAATCCAAGACAGATGTATTAGAAAGTTATATGAAGTCTTCATATTAAGGGTATTTTAGTATTTTTGCTGGTAATATTTTATGCCAACACTATACAATACATACTTGGTTTAGAGAAAATATTTGTTGTTTTCAATAAACCGTTTTATCTTAGAGCCTCTTTTATTTTTTTCTTCTTTGCGTTTTTATATAACTTTTAACTCGTAGCTATAAAATAATAAAATGTTATTGAGTTATACATAAAAACATATTGAGGAAAATACATTTTCTTTTGAATGAATGAAATGATTTTATTTTTATTTAATGTTGTTTCTTAAGAATTTTCAAACACAGTTATTTACAATGCTGCAATTTCTTTATATGAAATCAGTTATATAAAGATAAATTTCAGTTTAGTCAAAACTGAGTCCAACAAAAAAATTTATATCTATTTATCTATCTACTTTATCGGTGCTTTGAATATGCACTTGGTAATTATTTATTTATTTAGCAGCACCACCAGTACATATATTAAACGCTTATAAATTAATATTAATAGAAAAGATACATTCTAATGTATGAGCCAATTATAGATGTAAGACTGTGTTTGTTAGAGCAATCAATAAAATGGAATTAAAAGGTTAATTAATTGATGATAAACGATAAACTAAACTATAAACACGCGAATGGTAGACTAACTATAACACCCTTACAACAACAACAACACTATAATTCCATAACTACAAGCATACTCAAATTGTTGGTAATATTTTACAAATTTTTGTCTTTAAGGACAGCGGGTTGTCAGCAGGATGAAGTATCTTTAAAATTGATTTTCTGAGAGGCCTGAGAGGCACGTTTATGTTTAACATCATTCGGAATTGATTTGCATCTAACTACATCTCAATTTTATTTTATGTAAAAATACAAAGTCATGCGGCTTTCTCATAGCCAATGAATCCATTTTGAAGTGTTTCAATCGTGAATAATATGGAGCACCGTAAGAATTACCTGAACAAGTATAAGCCAAATGCCTGGTAAATGCTCGTTGAATTTTTTCAATTCTTTGAGAATGAGCGGCATATTTCAGATTCAATATTTGAGAAGTAAATTCGAGATGACTTCGTACTAGCATTTTATATAAATTGGGTGAATTGGATAAAAGGATATTTACTTGCATTGAGTTTCATATTATTAATAAAGCACCATTGTTCAATTCTTTTCAAATCATCTTGAATGAGTATCAGACTGGGATTCAACAAGTCGATAAATGTAGTAGAGATTGAGTAATATCGTCGATGTAAACTAAGAAGAGCAAGGGACCCAAGAGGGAGCCTTGACGAACACCCGTAACAGCGTTATACGTTATCGATTCAAAACCTAAAGGTAGACTTACTGTAAATATTTTATTTCATGTAGTTTATTCAAACGGTTTCAATTTATATTGCCCTTGTTTAAAATAACTGGTTTTAAAAGAATGTCCTAAATGTAACTGCGAGAAAATTTAAATTGAGAAATAACTGCAAGTTTGGAGTACAAAAAAGTCAAGGTTAGTTCTCTTATAAATCTATTCCACATTTAGCTTGAAATGAGCTTCTTCTTTGTGTCAATATATTAATAACAGCTATTAAAAGAGTATTTAACAGTTACTACAATCAAAATAAGCGCAACTATCGATAAAGTTTTGCTAATCATCTTCGATCATATGACGTATTATTTTTTACTCCTCTGGTAAATGAGATTAAAGGCCCCAACGTCGAAATCCTATTACATATATGTGATATGATACTGATAAAAATATAATTTACATATTGCGAATCAAAAATGTTGTCGTCAGTGATATCGGCGTGTACTGAATTTGTACTAGTAAGCGGATTAATTGGAGCACTTCATTTTGGACTATCAGAACTGAAATTTATGTTTTTTAATACTTTCCGGTAAAGGAGTTTTGTAAAAAATATTTGTAATAACATTTTTTTGGTTGGCCTTAGTCACTTATCTTGCACATTAAGAGAGAGAGAACACTTTATTGTACACCACAAAAATCTAGCGATCTCTTCCAGGCAAGCTTTGGGTTAGGGAGATTGTTTATAAGTGAAAGGAGTAGAGCGTGGTGACATATAGCGGACAGATAATATATCTTTACCTGTCTCTTAAAAATTGTCAAGGATTTAGCTTCTTTCATTGTTCGTGGCAAGTCGTTCCACAAAATTTTGTTGTGTGTGCTATGACACTTAATTTTAAATTTTGGGATGGTCTAATATCTCAAATCCGATTGATGATTTTCTTTTAAGTAAAGGGGTGCCCTAGGATTAAATAGTACACAGTACAGAACAGAAAGTATATTTAGAATCCGGTGATGACGAATGGGTCACCACTTGAGCTTTTTACGAAAATGTGATACGTAGTCTTATTCGCGTAAACCAAATATGAATGGATAGCTTATGAATCTGCTCAAGTTTATTTAATTAATCCTCCTAATAGTAATTTTAAATGGAAATATTTCAATAATCTCATGTATACAACTTCCAAAGATTCCAAAAAAATCTGTGGCATGAAGTTTTAAGCAAATCTGACTAATATTAAATAATTCCTAAGCTATTACCGTCTTTATTAATGTAACAATTAACTATTAAAAATTATTAACTTGATCTGCAAGATAATAATGGCTTACTTCAATAACGTACTTTCCATGATAAATTAAAATGTTTATTTTGAAATCTGTTAGTAGATTTGATAAAATTTGAATAATAGGATTACATGTTCATTATTTGTTATGCAATCGAGATCCTTTAGGTTTATCATAAATATTTCGAGATTAATATACTATTCATGGTGATCACGTTCCTTATCTTAGATATTATTCGTATATAAACCCTGATAGATTTTTCAATTGTTTACATTATTATACACAGTAATAAAATGTTATTACGAATTTTATTTGCGGTCTGTATAATATCGTCTTCAGGTGCTCGGTCACCATATGCCGATTATATTGAAGAATTAATTAAAAAAAATGCATTTGGGTCACGTATATCAGACAATATCCTAGAAGATGCTTCGCTTGATTTAGTAAGTAATGGCCAGTCTAATTTTGGTCAATCCTTGCCACTTTTTTCCCATTTTATTTTAAATTTACTTATGACTTACTTGTAATAATAGTAAAGAAATTTTTGCGCATCTAATTTTAGATGAATCCTAATGAATCAGTCAGTGAAAACAATGGTATACAGGTTTTAATTTGTTAATCTATTGAGCTTTGAATTCAATAATTTCTCAATAATATGACTATTCGAAATATTTCATTGCAATTTAATTGTCAACTATCTTGAAAATATTCTAAAGTAAGCATGTTTTAACTATGATTTTCTTAAATGTATTAATGTTGGAAACCTTTTCCGTCTCTTTTAGCCAGATTTGGTCAGAAAGTATAACTATCCATTTGAGGAACATTTTGTAACAACTGACGATGGATATATCTTGGGTATGCACCGTATCCCACATGGGCGAGATGCTAATAATATTCCTGGAGACAGGCCTATCGCATTCCTAATGCACGGTTTGGCGTCGTCATCTGCCGATTACATTTCCATAGGACCGAATAGTGCTATAGGTAATTTAATCTTCAGTTTAAAGTAGAGAATACTTTATATTGGAGTTTGAAGCTTTCAGAAGTATCATGGTTATAACTAAAAACTTGATGATTTTAGCATATGTCCTCGCCGAGGCAGGTTTTGATGTGTGGATGGGAAATGCTCGTGGGAACTATTTTTCACGTAGAAATACGTATTTAAATCCCGATGACCCCTCAAGCCTGGCGTTTTGGCAATTTTCTTGGGATGAAATCGGTAGTAGGGATCTGCCTGCAATGATTGATTATGCGCTCGGGCACACTGGCAGGCCGGCATTGCATTATATTGGACTCTCTCAGGGTACCACCTCGTTTTTTGTAATGGGATCTCTCAGACCGGATATGAATAGCAAAATTATCTCTATGCATGCAATGGCACCTGTAGCATACATGGCTTATCAAAGTAATGAGGTATTCAGCGCATTGGCACCGCATGTTACAGAGTTGGAGGTATGTAAATAATGGAATATATCACTTTATAAATACACGACCTTAATATTTATTAAACAAACATATTGCTATTTTAGACAATCGCTACATTGCTTGGAATGGCAGAGGTTGTTCCTCGGAGTCAGATTTTTTTCGAACTTGGCAAAACGTTTTGCATAGATGGAGCAAGTACTCAATTTCTTTGCAGTGAAGCCATATATTACATGGTGGGAAGAAGCGAAGACCAACATAACGCGGTACGAATTACATTTTGTCCTTTATGCAATTACGGGATTTATTTTAATTTAATCAAATTTATAAAAATACTTTCTGATTGATTGATTCAAGTGATTTTTTAAAATATACCACTCCTCTGCCTTTTTACTTCTATAATGTGTTAATTCTATAATTAATCTTTTAGTAACCTTCAAAAACATTTTTTTTATTGTACATTGGTAATTTATCCGCTGTTTAAAGTATAAAACATACTGCGTTTTTGTAAAAATAAACCGCACAGGTCGATTTTCGGACTTTCATCTTAATGTAGGGAATGTATATATCAATATAGAATGTATACATTAAAAAGAATAAGTACATATTATAATGTTTTGCAAATCCTTTTAATTGTTATCTTCATATTGTAATTTTGTACATGTTATGGCAATGTTGCAGTCATGTTGATCGTACATCAATATCAAAGATTTACCATGTTTATAAGTTTGATGGGAACTTAGTTATTATTAATGTGTATTTTTTACAGACCATCTTGCCATTAATTTTGGGTCATTCTCCTTCTGGTGCTGCACTGAGACAGTTCGTGCACTATGGTCAAAGTATAATAGACAAAGAGTTTAGGCGCTTTGATCACGGCTTCATCGAAAATATTAGAAGATACGGAACTGCTATCCCACCACGTTATGATTTATCGAGAATAACAGCACCTGTTTATTTACATTATGCAGCAAATGATCCATTAGCTCATTTTAACGACGTGGATCGGCTGTATAGTGAATTAGGAAATCCTGCTGGCAAGATCTTAGTACCACATCCGACATTCAATCACATCGATTTTGTGTTCGGCAATGATGCGAAGAGATTGGTCTATGATGTGATTGTGAATTTGATGAGACTTCGGGAGCCTAGGAAATAACGCAAAATGTGTATAAATATAATTATTTATAAAAATATTTATTTACCTTGTCTTCGTTAATAGATTGTTTGTTCTTTTATATTTATTTTCATTTAACCATTCCCAAAACCTGAGCTCGGTTAGTTATTGGGTGAAAACTTCCTAAGGTAATATTAATTTAAATTGAGGCAACCAAATCCAGGAGTAGAAGACGTCTAAAAATATTATTAAAATGACAATTTTTACGTTACGTAAAGTAATGTAGCATATTATAAAATTATTAATAATAAAATTATTAAAGCTAAATAAATTAATAAGCTAAATAAATTGTGTAAATTGCAAATCGAGCATGTAGATAAATTATGACAAAAAACGTATTGGTAATGGTAATACCATATGTAATTTTATATCACACTTCGTAGAGTTAAGGGTGGTATGTGAGAGTCTTTTTTTTAATATCATAAAGATATGTGGCAGTCATCGCCGCCCGTAAACATATACAGCACTAGATATATTGTCTTATAGACACTCCTTTTTTGCGCTTTAGCTAATAATTAGAATCCCACTAAAAATGAAGCAAAAGTCTTATAATGCGTTCATATTTCACATTTCATTTGTTCAGAATCTACATTGTTATTCACCAGTCAAGTTCCAATATGCTTGATGTTAATACAATTGTAACTAATAATTGATTTATAAATATTTTTTCTGACTACTACAGTGGCTCAAAAGGTTTCTTTTAGGAGTTTAAAACATAGTACGCTATGTATGTTTTTAACACCAGAAAATATAGATAACACATAAGTCTTAGCTATCATTCGATATTTAAAAATCGTATGATGGATGCAACTGAACTCTTCAGAACGTTTTTATATATATATATAAGTGAAGTGAACTCTTCAGAATCGGATTGACACATTTTGATGGTTGTTGAGCTTAGGTTGACAATCGTACAGATATATAACTGGTTTTTGCATATATTCATGGGAACTACGTGGGTGAAACAGTTAGTTCTAATAAAAATCTCAGCAAATAAGAATTTGTATCCTTTATGTTAATACGGTACTTAAATGCTATAGGAATGAGTAAAACACTCCTGCAGAGATTATATATAATGCGAAGAGCCGTGAGTCGAAATGGCTCAAAGTAAAGATTAAAAAAGACTCGTTAAGAGTTATTTTTGTAAAACTCATGCGCCTATTCGTTGGTTAAAACTTGTGAGGATCCCTGTATATCCGGGGAGTATTTTTGGGTTATGGGTAGCCATCTTTTTTACGCTCGGAAATGCATTTGTGCACCCCGACTAGCGTCGGTAGTGTGAGTCTCGGCAAGGGGGGGAACTCGCAATACGCACTAAAACCCAGCGGAACTCTCTTCATCCATTAGTGGAACATCAAAGGTTCGCACATTTTTTCTTCTCTGATGTCCCCGATGAGTTCGGCCGAGAGTTAACGACGTCGGCATGACGGGTGCAGGTATACGCTGCCTGGAATCCCGCGTGGGTCGGCGGATAGAGGGAGCATTGACTGCGTTTTACCTCTCTCGCTCGTGGGCCTCTTTCAACGAGATGATCGTATCATAAAAGAGGGCCAATCCCGTCCAGCATCTCTCACTGGAAAGCAACGCGCCTACAACGCTCTCCAATGAAAGGTTCGCGCCAATCCCAGCCTGGGCACCTTAGCGCCACCAGAAGGTGACACTGAGGTGTCCAGGCTTGCACATTCTGTCAAAGTGTGGTACGCTGAGTCAACAGCAGCACCATACTCATGGTCATTTCGATGCGGGAACTTTCCGAAACAGCCGTGTCCGGTTAGAACCTGCACCAGTCTGAAAAAGAGCGACCCATACCTCCTAGTAAGATATTCTGGTTTCCCTTCAAAACTAATAAATCTTTCGACATTTACTAAAGATTTCCGTGCATCTGAACACTCAAATGAGTTATGGATAGCCTGCCAAACTGCAATCAAGCAGAGTGGATTCATGCACTAAAATCTCTTTACCCTAAGACGAGGGACGCAAGCTCAAACAGAGTTTTGTCATTTGCGCAAGAGGTTATTGCTCAAGTGTAGGCGTAAACAAAACAGATGTGCACTGTCCGTTGAATGGAACAGTCGGGTTTCTTGTAGGTTTCTTTTCAGAGGAAAGAACTTTCCCAACCGGTGGTATAAGCGTGACCAACAGACAGACTACTGAGGATTCAAAAGTGCTTTTCAGCACTTTTTCATGTAGATGAATAAGGAATGTTTTGATTTGATTTGATATGCACTCTTATAGTCCGGACTAGAGAAGAGTCAAGCACAGGACCGATTGCTTATCTTGCTCTCTGTAACACGGGAATGTAGCACATCGCCAAATTGCCAACTTCGGGCAAATATTAAAATTGTTTTAGACCGAATAGACATTTTGAATTGGCCCGTACAAGAATTCAAACTCAATACCTTGTGATTTGTAGCCGAAAAAGTTCAGCACTAGACTAATAAGGCAGTTGATAGGACGGGATGCCATTAGGCTGCTACTTAATTTACCCTAAGTTATATAATATAACCCCAAACATTGACAAAGTTTTGCCAGTCATCTTCGTTGGTGAGATGACGTATTGTTTATCGGTGGTAATCTCTTGTATATTGAAATTTAAGGCAGCAAACGAAATCGTATGATTTATTTACGATATGACTTATGATACAGATTAGATAGAATGTGGTTTACAAATAGCGAATCATAAATGCTGTCGTTGTTGATAATGAAACTGTGATTGTAATTTCATATAATTGGTAAATCAACACTCTCTATATATCTTTTAAAAATTTGAACTCGTTAACATAATACTGTCTTATTTACACGCAAGTTCAAAAACATGTTTCTACCCCATAAAGATAGCTCTTGATGTGAGTAGATTTTTTTAAACATTATATACCATTAATTGGGTTTATTTTGCGGAATTGTAAAGCGTCACCTATTAAAATTATTTGACTGGCTCATTGGTCTTGTGATCAGCAAGTTAGACTACACTCATGGGTTCTAGTTTCGGGTAGGCCAATTGAAAATCAATATTAATTTTCTATTAAGATTTTCTCAATATTTGCCCAAAATTGAGAAGTTAGCGGTGTAATCCACCCCCGTGCCTTTGAGAGCACGTTAAGCTGTAGGTCCTGCGCCTGATTCTTTTCTGGTCTGGACTATATCGGATTATCATATGGTATCGGATTCCTGTCACATTGGACTATGAAAGTGAAGGAATAGAGAGTGGACTTGTGTGCTATGTCTGCCATACCGCAGTGGAGCAGCGTGGTCGGTCTATGCTCTAAAACCCTCTCTCATATGAGTGAGGAGGCCTTTGCCCAGCAGTTCGACGTAAATGGGCTGCTACTTACCTTATCTTATCTATTAAAAGTTCACTTAAACGGCTTGAAGGATAAGGTTTCTTTTTATTTAATGAGATTAAGAAGTTCGTGTTGGAAGGCGTATGAATTGATTTATAAAAATGTTGTCACTTGTTTTGATATACATAGTATACATATATAGATAGATCAAAGAACTTTGTAGAGCGCTGTAGGCTAATTGATAAAAAAGCTTTCACTAGATTCGAGACCTCTTCTCTCAAGACCTTAAGGTAAAAATTAACCGATGAAAAAAAAACACTATGTAGTTTCATGAAGTCTCAATACAAATGGAACTTAATAACTTTTACCGATTCAGTGAGAATATAAATGCCAAACTTGATGCAATCCATGTTAGTCGCATTGGCTGCTCTGCCTTTGGCCTTTTATTTAACCTCCACTCCGCGGTGTAAAATGAGGGGATGTAAAAAAAATCACTTTAAAATAATTTGATGGAAATCAAAATAATAGATATACTCGCAGTTTGCCTCATTAGCGTACTTACCAAGTTTAATCAAAGTGTTTATTATGAAGTGTGCCCGTAGATTTGATAAAAACTGAATATTAGGACTAAGTTTACATTATTTGTTATGCAATCTAAATCATGTAGGATTATCATATATAATTAGAGATTAACATTATTTGTGGTCACATTTCTTATCTTAGATATTATTGGTATATAAGCTCTGATATCCTGTTCGGTTATTTACAATACCTCACACAGTAATAAAATGTTGTTAGGGATTTTAATTTGTGTTTTTATTGCATTATCAGAAGCACGATCCCCATATGCTGATTACTTTGAAGAGCTAGTTAAAAATAATGCATTTGGATCACGTATATCAGATAATATCCTAGAAGATGCTATGCTTGATTTGGTAAGTAATAGTTTAATTTATTTGTTCAGAAAACTAACAATTATGCGATTTTTAAAGTTTATAACTTTCAAAATCGCAAACTCATACAAAAACATGTGTCGAGTTTCCACTATTAGTTACTATATAAACATAGAATAAATAATCTATGTATATAGCAAAAAATATAATATAACAATTGTTATTTTGTGTAATCGTTTTACATGTTAAATTAAAGATTCTCAATAATATGTAGCAGTTCTTTGGGAATAATTGACATGCTAGGTTGTAATATTGATTTCTGGTCGTGTTATTACACGCTCAAAAATATTTTGTAATTTTGTAATATTTTAAATGACTTATGACGTTAATGTGTTTGAAATCGTTAAACTGCTAATAAGTTGTAATTTTCACACATTTGAATTCTTGTCAAGAGTTACGAATTTGAATTCTTGACAGACTCTGCAAATTCTCTTGCAAAGATTTAGTTACTTAAATTACATCAATGTGTTTTTCGCCAAAGAAACACGTCATGAGGACACCTACATATCCCGAGAGTGTTCTATCAGCCCATAGTAGGAGCATTATTTTAGATTTCTATTTACCTCAACTTTATTGATAATAAAAGTCTATATCATATATTATAGCCAGATTTAGTCAAGAAGTATAACTATCCATTTGAGGAACATTTTGTAACAACTGACGATGGATATATCTTGGGGATACACCGAATTCCACATGGGCGAGACTCTAATAATATTCCTGGGGACAGGCCTATTGCGTTCATAATGCACGGTTTGCTGTCCTCGTCTGCCGACCATGTTAGCATGGGACCAAACACTGCTATAGGTAATAAGTATTTCATCACAATTTAATGCAATGGTGGAGTAATCATTTTGCTAGCATTCTAATTTGTCGAGTCTGTATTGATGGCATGCTTTGTCCGTGGTTCTAGTATCCATCCTACTAGCAAAAAACGTGCTGCCAAGCAACCTATTTGTGTTCCAGCACGACGTTTGGTAACTTACCTCTTACCACGTTCGCGTCTTTTAAACTGCATTATCACATGACATTATAGTCAAGCGCTGACCTATCTCTAATAAAAACATTTGCACAGTGGACAGTTCATCAGAACACCTATAAAGTAAATATAATATCACTGCCATATTGACGCTTGAAAAATGTGCTTTTCTAACCGTCACTGTTAGTATGTAAGATTTTAAGTCGTGCTTTTTACATTAACATTGTATTAGGTTTATTATCTTTAAATAAACATCTATATTTGTTTTTATACTTTCAAAAATGTAGACAACGCATATTTTAATAAGTAACTTCTAGCTTGAAACAGTGTAGAATAAGTACCAAGTATGAGCTCATTACCATTGTGATTACTGAAATTGTTGAAACTCTATGTATCTTGTATGTTTCAGCATATGTTTTCGCCGAAGCAGGTTTCGACGTTTGGATGGGAAATGCTCGTGGAAACTACTTTTCACGTAGGAATATATATTTAGATCCCGATGACCCTTCAAGCCTTGCTTTTTGGCAATTTTCTTGGGATGAAATCGGTAGTAGGGATCTGCCGGCAATGATTGATTATGCGCTCAGACACACTGGAAAATCTGCGTTGCATTATATCGGAATCTCTCAGGGCACCACCACATTTTTTGTAATGGGAGCTCTTAGACCGGACATGAATACCAAAATTATTTCTATGCACGCGTTGGCGCCTGTAGCATATATGGGTCATCAGACAAATGAGATATTCAACGCTTTAGCACCCCATGTTACAGAGATTGAGGTAGTTATAACATCGGATGAATCTCTGTATAGATATATTTACTAAATATTTATTGTTTGTTTAATAACATTGTATTGCTATTTCAGACAATCGCTACTTTGCTAGGATTTGCTGAGATCTTGCCGAGACATCAGATTTTCACGGACCTTGGTAGAATATTTTGTATAGATGGAGCAAGTACCCAATTTCTTTGCAGTGAAGCCATATTCATGATTGCTGGAAGAAATGAAGACCAACATAACGCGGTAAGAATCCTATTTATTATCAAAAAGTTTGTTAAATTTGGAAGAATGGCGGACTTATATGATTGTAATAACATTTTGTGGTGCCACAGCGTCTATTTAGCCGATAGGAATATGAAATTTTTGACGCAAGAACATACAGACTATTTTGGATTCAGCTGTGCCCTCACCTATAATATTGGATTGTACGACTACTTATCCAAAGCAGTGATATATATTGAAAAATAAAATTTGATATCTAAAATATAAATCATTATTTAGTGCTTTTAATATAAAATATCAAATTTAGTATTTCATCACATATACGTACTTACAAAATGAAGTGGGAATAACATTACGATCCTAGAATGCTGGCTTACTCTCGAAATTATTTCCATAAAATGAACGACTCCACTTTAACACTTCGTGCTCTCGAAAACAAAATCAGCGCCGAAAGCATATCATGCGCCCGATCTGTGATCTAACGATGGCAAGCTTGATAGTTTCAAAGAAAGTACTGTATATTAGATAGAACCTCACATATGAACATTAAATTAATATAAATGTATTTAATCCTATTCCACTTCGATTAAATGATTTCAAGAATTAATTTAGTCAGGTCAGTTCAAGGCATGTCAAATTTCAAGAGTATACCAGTTCGTTTTTTATAAAATCTAGGCCGAGCTGAAATGGATAAAAACATGGGTTTAATATTGATCTTCACGTAAGAATAAAATGACGATACTTCATAAGGAAGCCGTGCCACGTTTCATCGCGAAAAGAGTAGCTTTATTATATTTTAATAATCAATTATAGTTATTATTCATTGGTCTAGTGGTTAGCATGTNAGTTTTAGATTGTGATGTCTTATTAAAAATCTATTAAGGTCTGAAACGACGTATAATTCCAAGAATTTTAAATCAGCTAACATTGGTTAGATTTAGAATTGAAATTATTGTATATGTCATAATTAAAATGTTGGTGAATATCATTAGGGAAAATGTTGGTCAGTTGATGTACGATGGTTTATTAGGTTTGGTAGGAACACAGAAAATACATAAATATATTGTTAAAAGCAAAAAGAAAGCTTTTATTATTTATTTATGACTCTTCTAGTTAGAAAATAATTTTACAGCTATCAAAACTTCCATATGAAGTCGTAATTTAAACATAAACCACTTTCATCTTATTTTCAATACTGAAGGTAATTCTAGCCTTCCTAGCCAGTATCAACGCGCCGACCATCAGTGAACTTAGCGTAAATCCTCTTTGGCGCTTTGTATACCGTCTGCCCACTTGTTCGTCAATATAATATAATAACTTTATCGCATTCCGCTGCTAATATTAGATCCAAGGGCGCGTAACAATATACTATAATAACACTATTACCATTTTTTTACAGACCATGTTGCCAGTAATTATGGGTCACGCTCCTGCTGGCATTGCGCTGAGACAGCTTGCACACTATGGTCAAAGTATAATAGACAAGCAGTTTAGGCGCTTCGATCACGGTTTCTTCGAAAATATCCGAAGATACGGAACTGCTATCCCACCTCGTTATGATTTATCGAGAGTAACATCACCTGTTTATTTACATTATGCAGCAAATGATCCATTAGCTCATTTTGACGACGTGGACAGGCTGTACAGAGAATTGGGAAATCCTGCTGGCAAGATCTTAGTGCCACATCCGACGTTCAGTCATGCTGACTTTATGTTTGGTATTGATGCAAAGACCTTGGTCTATGACGTAGTTATTAATTTAATGAGACTTAGGGAGTCCAGGAAATAAAGCAAAACATTTAACGATAATGCTCATATTGACTGATTTACAAATTATTTATAAAAATACTTAATTTTACTTATGTTTATTAAAAGATTATGTTCTATTGTATTCGTGTTTTAATTTCAACAAACCCAAAGTCGTAACTCGATGTAGCCCCTGTGTATCTTAATCTATTTACATAAAAAGGAGTACCTATTTCACTGTCAAAGTATCACGTGTGTACAGCTGGACCAATTTCGATATTTCTTTTGTTGTTCTATTTGTTATAGTCAGGCAAATTTTCTTGTGATAAAACACCAGTAATTTAGGTAAACTTAACCACTATAGTAATTTTTCTAATGCAACCTCCTTAGTGCTTTTGATAATATAAACTTTTTAATGTAACTTTATGGCGTTTGACATAATATTCAGCAATTGACAAATACGCATATATATTCTATATATAATGTGTTTTTATTGATTTCATGTATAATTTAAAAAATGTATTATACAGTCATTCTCTATACAAACTATAAGTGTGTAAATTTTATACCCACCCGTCCGTAATTTTAGTAAAACGACGTACATAGTTTATGATTCAAGGATTAATAAATAGATATTGTGAAGGGTATTCAACCTATTCATGGATAACTGTTTGATAGTTTTAAAAGAAAGTATGTATGGGTTAAGAACGAATGAATTACTCGTCAAATGTTTACTCTACGCTGATGATCAAGTAATACTTGCGTCATCCGCTAATGAGCTACAGGAGATGGTAAATATTATGAATGAAGCTTTGAAAGGGAAAAGAATGAAAGTGAATGTAAGCAAAACGAAAGTTATGCTTTTTGAAAGAGATGAATCGATGTTGAATGGCGATACTTTGATAGATGGGGAACAAGTGGAAGAGGTGAAAG
Source organism: Elymnias hypermnestra (assembly GCA_015832385.1). NCBI lineage: Eukaryota > Metazoa > Arthropoda > Insecta > Lepidoptera > Nymphalidae > Elymnias > Elymnias hypermnestra. Next base: position 15,095,293 of record JACTOM010000929.1, read on the forward strand.
AATTTGTATACTTGGGATCTAAATTTACAAAATATGGAACATGTGAAAGTAATATTGAAAGGAGAGTGAATGCAGGGAATATGGTAAATGGTGCTCTGCACGCCTTTATGAATAGCCAGATGGTGTCTCAAAGCGCTAGATTGGCTGTGCATGCTAGAGTGTTGGTGCCAACACTTATGTATGGTAGTGAAAGTAAGGTATGGCAGAAGAATCACAAAAGTCAAATAAATGCGGTAGAGATGAGAGCGTTGAGAAGCATGAGTGGATTAAAACTGAGTGACAGAGTAAGAAATAGTGTGATAAGAGAACGTTGTGGTATAAAAGAAGACGTAGTGACTAAAATTGAAAAAGGTATGCTTAGATGGTTTGGGCATGTAGAGAGAATGAATGAAAGGAGACTGACAAAAAGGATTTATGAGTCAAGAGTGAATGCGAAAGTTGGAAGGGGAAGACCAAGGCGAACGTTCCTGGACCAAATCCAGGACATTTTAAATAAGGGTCAGGTCAAGAGTACTCTAAACCGACGAACTTGTATGAAAG
>JACTOM010000929.1:15096236-15228083 GCA_015832385.1 Elymnias hypermnestra
TTTTGTGAAATTCCACTTTTACAAATTATATCTTTTTTGGTATGTAAAACTTGGTTAGAATTTTTTTTTTATATATATAAATGGAATCTCATCGTCGTCGTCGTCGTCGTCGCTTCAACCGATGGACGTCCACTGCTGGACATAGGTCTCACGAAATGATGCCCACAAGACCCGATCTTGTGCCGCCTGGCTCCAGCGGCTACCGGCGATCCTCCTTATATCGTCGGTCCACCTTGTGGGGGGTCTTCCTACACTGCGTCGTCCAGTGCGGGGTCGCCATTCCAGCACTTTCCGACCCCAACGTCCATCGGTTCGTCGGACTATGTGCCCCGCCCATTGCCACTTCAGGTTCGCGATTCGTAGAGCTATGTCGGTGACTTTGGTTCTGCTACGGATCTCCTCATTTCTGATTTGATCGCGTAGAGAAACTCCGAGCATAGCCCTCTCCATCGCACGCTGAGTGACTCTGAGCTTCCGCATGAGGCCCATAGTCAGCGACCACGTCTCAGAACCGTAGGTCATCAAATTATATAAACACATGATCAAACCACACATGATGTAATAAAATGCTGATTGGAAATTCTGCATTTTAAGCTTTGTTATGAAAAATCAATTTATAGCACTATTTATTACGTTTATTTTATTACCTTAATTGATAATAAATCAAAAAAATGTCTTAAAATTTTCGTTGTAAGTACTGTAACCATATACTCAATATCTTATCTTGGCTTTGCGTCAATACAATTCACCTTAACAGTTTTCTTCACTAAAATTACTATAGAAGGAGCATTCGCAGATCAATATATTAAAAACACTCATATCGTTATATTTCATAAGTTTATCTGAATATATCTAATGTTAGAAAAATATTATCGCAATGCGTTCAATTCTATAAAATGTTGCATATTAAAACAAGTCTCTATAGAAAAGTATACGCAATTCAAAATCAAAAATTAAATGGCAATATGATCGAAAATATATTATATTTCAAATGCGTGTATAAGACGTCATATTTGTTTAGCCTAATTTAAGTAATAATTGACTTTTGGAATGGTCTTGTTATATTTTTGACAGAAGATATTGATATGACAAATTTGCCTGTTGGATATGATATTTTTGACGGTTCACATAATAGCATTGAAAAAGCCACAATATTATATATCTTTAAAATAGTTTGCAGATAAATACACACAAGTATCAAAAAGCTAAACACAATGCGTTATAACGCAATACTACTTTTCTTACATATGTATATAAATATGTATTTCATAATATGTAAAGATAAAACATACAATTTATTGAATTATCAATTATTTTCTTGATAGTGTCCTTTTTGTATATAAATTATTATAATTATATTTGAGACTAAAACCAATGAGATCAATGAGCTTTCAATGCTCTATACGTAGTTGTACAAGTACTTCTCATAGATAAGAAATATTACAAAACTTGTAATAAACAGAAGGGTTAAAATGATTTATATTGTATCTTGTAAACAATACGTATGTTATTCATTTACAAAAAAGACAACTTTATATTAAGTAAAGTCGTACTTTGTTTTAGACATTTCCTTATGAAAAGAGGGATATGTATTGTAAATAAATCTTGTGGTATATATGAATATTTCACTCTTTAAATACGTTTTTAAAAAATTCATATACTTAGGGATATAATGGACGCTTCTATGTTTTAAGGTCACAGTACAACTACCAAATCGTGGATATCTAAAGTAATCCAAGTCGAGACATTTTTGCCTCTAATTAGGGATAAAAAATTAAAAACTAATGCAAATAAGTTTTTTCTACCATTATGTGGTACATTTAGAATCATTATCGAGTCGGTTTGTTATATCAAAAATAATTTCTAGAAATTTCTGCAGAAAGTATTTCCCAAAATGTTGATTATACTAACCAGGTTCTTAGTCTCGCGGAATGATGACTGTCATTCATAAACTGACAATGATAATCATTTATAAGACATAGAAATATCGCGCCTGTCTATAATCTCATACAACGTATTAACGTACAATCCATGTTAAATTGTAATGTTAAAAATACCATCGAGTGTTGTTAAATCACAAAAGCGTCCATATTACTACATACATATCGTGATATATTTTATATTATTCGCTACTTATATTATAAACATCAATACATCTCCATTAATAATAATAAACTTGTATACACAGTGAACATATGCCACGTAGATTTATAAAATTTTCATATTTTTTTTTCACATTACAATAATTTAAAACTATCGATGAAAATCAGTCGTCACAGACTAGGTTTAATATATATAGTACGATATATTTTTTAGGTGAGGGACAAAAAGCTCATCTTAAAGCTTAATAACACGGCACAAAGGTACACGCAAGAATCAATGCAGAAATATAGGGGTGTGCACGATAACTTTGTTAAGATACTCGTAGATCGGCAAAGCGACCGTTTCATTACGCAACCAAACGTACAGGATTCTTGGACGAAGTCACGTTCCCAAACTGTTGTCGTACTGACAGAACCAATTTTGATAGTATTTTTGTCTTAATAATGAATTTTTTTATATATAATTCATTTGTGTGTGTGTATGTCCTCCGCTCCCTGACTTCCGCGTAAACGGCAAGACCGGTTTTGTTGATTTTTTTCGTGTCTTCTGGTGAATTCGAGACTGGTTTAGATTGTCAGTTCGATTTGCTAAATAACGAACTTACCCATATCCCCACAGGATCGTGACCTACGCGCGTGATACAACCTGTGAATAGCTAGTTTTCCTATATTTTCTTATGTTTTTAGTTTCTCATTCATGATAAAATCTAGTTATTTTACATCGCGTAACGATTTATATCGTGTTTATATTCTAACTGTACTCGGCGGTGTCCCTGCCTGCTCATGATCCCGTGGAGATATGGGTTAATTCGTTAATTATGGGATCGAGTTGTCAATCTAAACCATTCTCGAATCTACCTGTATAACACAAAAAGTTTCAATAAACTCGCTCCAGCCACTTAAGAGGACTTCAGTGATATTCTCACGCACATAAGAATTTTCCAGTATTTTATAAACTTTCGGCGTTCCAAATACTTCGCCCCTGAATTATAGAATACTGAAAATTATATTAAAAATAAATATATGAAACACATCCCATACGCGATATAACTTTATAATAATACATTGTTTAATATTCCTGTCTGCCGCGTCAATATTTGGCACTTCCCCGCTCGCTTGGCCGATCCATCATTTTATAACTTTAAGGGAGTGATCCGAGTGAATCAGGTCAAAGATCGTGTCATTTTACGATATTAAAAAATGTACACTCATATATTCATTAATTTACTAATCAACCGTATAATTTGAAAATTAATATACATTTTGAAAAGCCATATTAGGGTATTTTACGCGTGACTACAATTTCCGAGCAATAATTAAAAGTATTTAGATAAATTCACTTGCGCTACGACCCGATACATTTTATTTTAAAAAATAACAAAGTTCCGAAAATATATGAAGATCATTTGTAACACTAGAGCAATAACATTAGACAAGGGAGACCATTTTTTTAACTTCAAGATTACTACTTCGTGAAAACTTTGAGCTACAAATAGTGCAGTAAGTAATTCCTGGAAAAAGTGTACTATTTCAACAAAATTATTTCTTCCTTTTGTCGAAATGCTCAAGTCTATACTACTCAGTATTATTTAATTTGCCACCTCAAAAATATGTGCGTTTTGGGCAAATAAATACCATTGTCTTATAAGCGTGGTACACACGTAAGAAGTAAGACTTCTTTGGCATAATTTTTTTAGGTATTTAAACAAATATAGACAATAGGGTCATTACATAAAAGTAAACACCATAGTTGAGAGTTCGAATAATAAATTAATTGTCAAACTTCGTGACTCGCTAAAAATACACTTTGTTACCCAAAAAAATCCAAAAAAAGTTTATTTGAATTTAAAATTAATATATAATTCTTTACAAGTGTTTTGTGTTTCTAGGAAATAGTTATTTAGATACGCTAGAGAAGGTATATAAAACAAAAATAGTTAACATCAAGTCTTAAAAGTATTTGGTCGGGAGTTTCTACTAGAGTCTAACAACTAGGGACATAAGCTCCAAAGGTGCATGCTATACACGTAGTAAAAGACGATCATTTTGAAATTTATGCAATATTCTCTCATGGATAATAGTAGTAGTAGATAACACAGTCTTTATAGTAAAATTTACAGTAATACTGATGTGTCGCAACATCCTAAACATTAAAATATGAATAATTTAAAACTCGTTCAAAATTCAAAACGTAATCAATTTATACATAACATATATATCGAAATTTTATAAATATATCTTTCTTATATTGTCGAGATCAAAATGGACGAGTGCTTAGAAGTAAAAAAAACAACGCAAAATGGAAGCTTATAGAAGTAAATATCAACATTTACTGTTCTGCAAAACGTAATTTCTGTTTTTTTACAAAGTCCATGGCCAGTTTGTCCGTCGTACGTGATTCCAATATCTGCAGGATAGGATGATCTGAAATTAACCAGGTTAGTGAGGTTATTTATATATATTTATTTCAAGCCCTATTATGAATGCGAGTTTTTGTCGAGATATCAATCCCTATAAACACTCGAATGTTGTGGCTATTTTACACATACACTGCAGCACATATTTTCCTTCTATTGTATTCATTCAGTGAAATGTACAACGATGAATTTTACAATATTGACATATAGCTCTATCTGATGTAAGATATAAAGAGAATTGGTGTTCGTTAAAGGTTCGATTGAGCGACACTTTTAAAACGCATGCTTTAGGTACACGTGCTAAGAATTTGTAGAAAGTATCCATCGTATTAGATGATTTACTTTAAAAAGCTTAACAGAACCATACAATACATCCATAAACATATTATCTAATATATTTTATAAAATTATACTTCACATCTTAACATGGAGTAGAAAATTTCAATTGTATTGATGAAGGAGTTTATCGCAATATATTTGCATTTGTCAAGTACACTTGAAAAAGGTGGTCCTCGACACTTTCTCAACTTTTCTATAAAAGTAATATTACGGTCTACGTGGTATGAGATGTTGAAAACTTTCCAAGCGCACGTCAAGGACATTGAAATATTAAAAAACAATAGGAAAATTCTACCGAGTGAATTTGCTTCAATGCACCTACCCACTTAAATGCATCTTTGAGGTAGGTAAGATAAGATGCAGCTGCTTTGCCCTGTGCCCTCCACCCTCAGATGAGAATGAGCTGTTAAAGCATATATCTACCACAATTACCCCAGATTTGCTCTCGGGGTAAGCGTATTTTTTAAACTGATAAGCACAGTGATTTGAGAAAACAATCAAGACTGCTTAGGATTCGAACAAGAATCCACGCGTGTCACCACTAGACCATCATGACACCATTGACATATTTTCTTTGAACAGCACTTATAGTGGACTAAAGTTTTACTTAAACATATAACGTTGGTGAATCTCTGTTAAACATGCTATATTTCTCAAATTGTGTGTTTTTCTATCGAAGATTTGTTATACCTCGAGTTCTCTCTGAGAATTTGTTTGTAAATATCTTACAATATGTACGTAATGCGGGATTTCGAGGAAACGTTGAAAGTAATTTTATTTAATGTGACATATTCTATTTGTAGGAAACATTTTTATTAGATTCTCACATTCTATATATATTTTTATCAAATTAAATTGTCTTATTGCGCTAATGGTACTTGTTTTTAGTTAAAATTTCACTTTACGGAATTATATTTTGAAAACAATTGCTTTTATCAGAGATTTTATTCTAAGAAAAAGTCGTTAATTATGACAAATCACTTTACTTGAAATACACAGTATTTAGATAAGAAGTTATGATAGTAATGATAGTTATAATCGAAAAATGATCACTCAGTGGCTCATGATCAGATTTCCAAAACTATTACTGGAAATTTAGCAAAATGGCTCACTAAGCACAGATATAACATTTTCAGGAACTCCGAAACTACGCAGTAGACACAGCTAGTAAATTGCCAAAAATTATACAGCAAAATATTCTATTAATGTACGTGATATAAATGTGTAAAATGCAACCGCGATATGACAAAACTGAAGGGACTTATAAATCTTTAAATAAAGAGCATAACATAATTTGAAAATATTAAAATTTAAAGTTATGTAAGGATATGATTCGCATTATTCAGTAATTATTCACAAATTCGTAATATTCAGGCTCGTTATATTAAGGTTACACTGTTTTATGAATGAAAATCATGTGAATCTAAGGTAGATGGCAAGGTTACTTACTTCTGTCATGCAACTGCATTAGAGGCAGCTCTATTGGCCGTAGTGGATCGGGTGGAGCGTGGCTATTGACACCAGGGATACGAGATAGAGATACGTATGCTTCTCCGGCAAAGTCATCTGCTGTGAGCACGTCTTTATCCCACACTGTTAGAGCCAATGCCGCTTGAGATGATCGGCACGAGTCCAACGAAACGCCGAATTCAAAGCATTCATCCCAAACTGGGTTTAGTGTTTTCTGTGCAAAATAATTATAGATAGACAACACATTTGTTTGGAAACTATAATAAAGACCACATTAGAAGTAAATATAATAAAAAATGCTATAACAGTATTTTTCCGCGGACGATCGTCTAACTGGTAGTTAGATAGCAGCAGCTACCAGCAACTCCAGCAGTCCTAAAAAAGGTTTTTAAAGGCACGACCTTTAGCAATAAAGAAATAAACCCAGAAGAGAGAAAATTAATAAAGGAACAGTACAATAAAGCAGCCTCATTGCTATGTATCTATTTCTTACCAGCAACCATTAGGGAGATTGCTGAAATGTAAAATAGTAGAGCGTTTTTATTGCTGCCAGGTTAGCGTTTGACTGTGATCTCACATCTAAGTGGTGATAGAGTCTAAGATAGAAGCGCGCTAACTTGGTAAGAGGTACTTTAACTCTTACAGTTGCTACGTTGCATCATACCGGTATATGTTTTGTTTGTATAATTGTTTTGTTTGTCGGTACGCTTTTGCTGCTTGGGTGGTAACTAGCCTCCCAGAAAAATGAGAATATAAAAAAAATGAGGAATTTGTCTTTGTAGCTGCAAAGTTGTAGTTCGTTTTTCACATTGATGACGTAATATTTCTCTCTGAATCAGCATTCAGTCGACGCAGATGGAGTCAGAAGCTAGTCAATTAAAATTTATATTAAACTATTATTATTTTTTGCCTAAGTACCTCGGTTTTCGGATTATAAGATGTGAGTAACGATGAGACGTCTTAAAATTTCGATTTTTATATTGAGCATTCTCTACTATTTCAATGTCACATTCAGATTAAAATATTCTTTTATTAAAGGAACTCTTGCCTAGCGATACTCAGATCATCATCATTCTTGGTAGTGTCACACCATATTTAGTAAAAATGTACCTCAAATTTAAAGTTTTATTTAAAAAATTAGTTATCTGTAAATTCCGTCTACGGGCGATAATTTTGCGTGTAACGTCATAAAAAAACATTGACAAAAATAGTTTTTGTAATAAACAATAGAATTAAGCTGATCGTACCTCTCTATCGCTTGTGCTGCGTTCTCGCCTGCACACTCTGCTCAGGCGGAACGTAACGATGAGTCATGCTTTGAAGTGCGTGCAGCCGGCGTTCATGATTTATTAAACGTTATTACGCTAAAAAGTCTACCTATGGACCACGCACCCGAATATAGAGTTCAAAACCGTACTCCATACTACGTAACTGAATGCGTTTTATAATTCGAAAACTACGGTACCTCAATACACTAATTGTGTAGACGAGCTTTTGTAATATTAGATAAAGACGTAACTTAATCTTTTTTAATTAGAATATAAAGTACAAGTATACCTTTTGCACGTTCGTGACTTGTTCGTGAGTCTTTGGGAAGAGGCGTTTAGGGAGCAACTCAAGTACTACGAACGGATCGCTTAAACCGTTAGGATCAAGCGGAATCACGTCTCGAGCTGATAGTACTTCGACACACAACGAATCGTGATTGAAGTAGACTCTATAAGATAATAAAATAATTATTCTACGTTTCATATACTTACGATTAATGTATCTTGATAAGATTTTTTTACCACTGATATCATTTGATAATAAGTTTCACACCATAAGATGCTAGCGCCCTAACCTGTCATGAGGTAATTTACGGCTTTCTACACATCATCATCCTGAATTGCATATTTTTGCTGGTAGGGTAATGGTAACTAGCCATGGCCTATGCATCCCAGTCTTGACCTAGATAAATTCGATAATATGAATTCCTAAATTTGTCCTTTCTGAAATCGAACTAAAGGAATCTCCGCTAAAGACGTGAATAATCGCAATATTAGGATTTTAAAAAATATCTTTTTATGTTAAAATTAGCAATAATTATGTGCATCCTTGCTCATAGGAGAGAGAGCTTGGAGTAAGAACACACAGTGACAGGCAATACTAAGTGTAGAATTATTCTACGAAAGTTAAGGTTACGAAATTTTCCCTCTTCGTTAAAAATATAATTGACTTAGATCAGTTACATAGCAACGTTAAACATAAAAGATCTTATTGGGACAGGATTCTATCGCATCATCATGTCTAAAAAGTGTTTAGTTTCGTTTTAAATTAATATATAGTAAATGTGTTTGATATATAGTTAATTGTTCAGTATGTTAATTTAAGAAAATTTTATATTATTACGTCTGATATACACAGGTTTAAATGTTCACCTTTGCTCTTTCTCGATGAAACAACATGGCGGAACTTATCGCAAAAGTACAAAGACATCTTAGATGGGAATCCAGTTATTTAATTACAGCTTAATAAAGTCTTTGATCTTAATTATTTAATAGGTGAACGCTTTTGGGTAAACAATTCATGTTTTGTTATACTCAATGGCCATTAGACAAACTTTAACAGGCGTCTTAACTTACAAGCAAAGCAGAATTCAATAGACTGTGAAGTTAAATTATATCTATGGAATGAAGTTACGCTTACATGTGCAAAACTTTATAACTATTTGCATTTAACAAGGTTCGTTTCACCAATTTTCAACTTCGAGAGCTTCATTTTGCAAACAATTGTTTCAATATTAAGTATGAATTTATGAACTACAAAAGTAATTCTCGGAAGATCTGTAACTTTATTTCAACCAATCAATCTATAATTATATTACAAAGGAAATAATTTTAAAACAAGAAATATAAAAAAATGTTAATTCCTACATCATGAAAACACGAACTTATTAGATTCATAATAGGGAAAGAAAGCTTTAAAACTTTTACGTGACCTTTCATTAGTTAGCGCTGTACCAGTACATTTAATTTGGTAAAATAAATGAAATTCACGACATAAATTATATACATGTTATATATAAATAATTATTCTCACCTTACTAATAAAGATCCATATGGTGATGGTAACGGAGTTCGCGTTTGTTCTGCTATTCGGTCAGCAAGCCACAGCTCTATAAGCTCTTCTGTTGGAGCTTGGTGGTATTGCATTCTTTGCTCAACTCGTATCCATTCAGAATTATGTACCTCTGTCATAGGCAGACCTTGGAAAGATATTATTTATCATATCATATCAACGGCTAGTCCTTACTTCGCCTGCTGAGTTTTAGTGTTAGAATAATTGTAAGTTAAAGGTAAGTATTACAATATGGGTCCAAGAGAGTCGCTAAGAAACAAATTCAAGGCAGTTAACATAATGACAGTTCACTGCGTATACATATTAGAAAACTTGTTGTACGTACACAAAAACATTGACTCTTTTAATAAAAAGAGTGAATGTATATCATATAACTTACGAAACAAAAACAAACTTGTTGTAAATTCTAGTAGGCTGCATAAAATTAACAACTCATTTAAGGGTAACTGTATACGTTTCTATAATAAACTCCCACAAGACGTTTTAGAAATGTCAATTAATAAATTCAAAGTCTTTGTTAAAAGAAAGTTGATCGAAAAATCGTATTATAAGTTGCAAGAGTACTTAGACGATAGAAACGCGTGGGAGTGAACGAACTGCTCTAATTTGAATTGAAATATATTAAACTAACATGATATTGTAATGATGATGATAACAAAAAAAAAAGAAGAATACCCGACTGAGTTTGTTGTGGGCTCTTCTCGGATCGGGGCGCGAAGGAACCCTCGTAACTTTAGATTTTAAGTCGTTCTGGAGTATCATCATCAGACGTACATTAGAATTAGAGTGTGGAAAAGAAAAGAAAAAAAAATTGACGATTCAAAAGTGCTATAATATGCCTACTTGAATAAAGATATTTTGATTTGATTTGATTTGAGTAACATCCTAGAAACGTTCCACTGCTGAGTGCAGTCTTATTCACTAATAGGAAAGAGGACTGTTATAGTTACCCACCAGGACGCACTACTGCGGGTTGGTAGGCAACAAACACCGCAGAATCGTTTCCAGGATATGCAAGTCTCATCGCGATGTGCTCTTTCACCGAAAAGCGCAATGATGCATTTTAAAGAACGATTAGGCACATCAGTTTTTACAAAGGAACTTGGTAGTGATAGCCCAGCATATGAACCCGTGACGTTTAATAAGAATCATCGGGACCTCTCGGCTCTTTTCTAAGAATTAAACACCGATTACCTTTTCCTTCGGCATGGAAGAATTCGGCTAGAAGATCTAATGCTTCTCTTAGTCTATGATGATAGACTCTAGGTTTTTCGGAGCCGCCTGCATCAGCCTGAGCTGATACCTCCTTAAGGACCGCACTCCAACAACCAGCAAGAGCTCTAAGGAATGCTCGCGGTAATAACCACGTGTTTAATGATGAGAGGTGTTGATCCAGAAACTCCAAGAGTGGAGTTATTGCCTGACGGACCAAATAAACTACATAAATTTAAATGCAAAATGTCTTAACTACTTTTTTCAATAAGTCAATTATTTTTTGTTTGCTTGTATGTTTTTATATTCATAAATTTATCAATAATTTTGAAGCCAGTCAAAGTTCCCTGTCGGATTTAACAATCTATTTCTTAATTATTGGAATTATATAAGAACTTAATATTTGTTATTCCCCTAAGCGTTATACCTGCGTGATTGACAAATCTATAAATATGATATTGTAGTAAAGATAAAAAAGTATAAGAAGAGTAAAAACATGTGGTGTGTGATTCAGACCACGTGACAGAAATGTAAATTTCACCAAGGCGGGGTTAATTTTGTTCTATATTCATAAATAAATAACGTTTACGAGATATATTATTATTAGTTATGTTATATTGAATACTGAATTAGAGTATAATAGTGATACGTTGACTACAACCTTGTTGGCTCGTTAGTCGACGAAAATCGTCTTATTCATTACCCACAAATTAAAATGCACAGCAAGTTTAACAAAGTTTTTACCCTAATAAATAGTTTACTTCTCTTAGCTATATGTTACCTGGGGCGTAGGTAGAGTGTCAGGAGACCAAGCTAGATGAAAAACAGCTTTTCGTAATGGAGGACGAGCACGAGCAGCTAGTGGTGCTGCTGCGCGTGTAGATCGAGAATCCAATGTACCAAGAGCTCCACGTACTAGTTGTCTGGCGTTGTCATCGTTAGCACTAACAAAACATCCTTAGTAAGCACATTTCGTTATTTAGATGAATGTAGTATGTAATTTAGTAGGCATTATTTTCATATTATTATGTCTTACGGCATACTGCGGACATTGAACCGATCTTTATATTACAAAAAAAAGCAATACGTGCCATATACCATTTGGGGTCTCGCGTTTCCTTTTTTTATATTCCTTTCATTTCTCACAGTACCGTCACAATATATATCGAATAACACTTTATATATCCGCGATAATATTCATTTATACAGCAAAAGGAGCGCAATGTACAATTTTAATACCAGAAATAAAAACAAACTATTAATGTCATATTTTAGACTGAAGAAGGTTCAGAAATCATTTGTCGGCATTTTTAATAAGATTCCCGAATCACTTCTGAATTAGTATCCACATAGTTTTAAAAAATATGTTAAAAACGTCTTATTATAAAAAACATATTATAATAATGAAGATTGTTTAAGTGACAAAGATGTTTGGACTTGATTCCAGTTGCACATGAAAGCTAAACACATTGTAACGTACAAAAACTATGTTTAAAGGACCGTTGAGATTCTTCCCGATTTCTTCTCAGCAGAATCGACTTTCCGAACCAGTGGTAGATTTGTAACCAATAGAAAGACTACTGACGTTTCAAAAGTGCTTTTTGAGCCTACTTGAATAAAGAATATTTTGATTTTATGACGTATTTAAAATGGTTAAAACTGAACACGTTAAGATATTGACATTTTTATAAACAAATGTTTCTAAAATATGATTTAAATACAAAATGTTTCCTCCGTTCCAATTAAACTTCGTGCATTATGGAATGAAGAAAATTGGTATCCGAAAAACTAAACTTCTAATATTAAATTTCGGCTTCCAAAATATTGAGTAATGAGAGATTTTATTCCCTTTTCACTTGATTTCTTAAACCCTGTTAGGACCTTTACGAAATATGACACAAATCTCTTACGTACGAATTTTTGACACTGATAGTATAAAATAATGCAAAACGTAGTCCAAAAAGGCAGTCATCTCAATAAAATTATTATAACTATGTAATACATAACTATGTCCTGCTGTTAACACAGGTACAGACCTCCTCCCTCATAGGAGAAGATTTTTAGAGCATAGACCCACTACGCTGCTCCACTACAGGTGGGCGGGAATAGTACACAAGTGCTCTCTCTACTCCTCTCAGGCCAGGACCGACGGCTTAACATGCTCTCCGAGGCACGGGGGTGGAGCACACTTCCAACTTTCCAACTTCGGGCAAATACTGAGAATTTCTTAACAGAAAACCCAATATCGATTGTAAATACGCTATAATACATATTTATTCCTTACATATTCAATTTCTATATTGCACTCTTATACTCATATCTTAAGTAACGAACGACAAATACCGTCAAAGGAAACTAAGCTTACATTTTTCTTCCGTCATAAAGTAAGTGATATTTTATCTTATTATCTGCTCCTGCGTATCTATTTCCCCTATGCGAGGGCATAATTTTATTCATAATATATGGAATAGCTGCCTTTTTACTCTTTTGCTTTACTACGAAACAGACTTTATGGAAAATTGTAACTTCAAAGCAGTATATATCATGTTTTTTAATAAAATATATCTGTGCGTGTGCATATAATTAAATTCCTTCTTGGCCCAATTTTGATGTAATGCTAATTGTGTCTAGGTGGATTCAACAATTATCTAGAATAACATTTTGACTTGATAAACAAGGTAGGATGCTCATTCCGAAAATAATTTCCTCATAATATGGAAATGCTTTGTATATATTATTAGCAATAGACGTCATTTAAATTTCATACACAGCAGAATTTTACTTTACAAATATAAATCTTTGTACCATTTTATATAACGTAACCGACAATTTTCACTTAAGTATGTTAGAAACGCCACATAAAATAGTATAGGAGCTCTGAAGCATCTGAAGCGATGTACAAATATAAGAATACGAGCAACTCAATGCTTTTCTCTTTGAGCTTTACTCAAGAAATAGGGAAGTGCGGATCTATTTGATGTTGGTCAAAACGAAAGCTCAAAGCATTATACGTGTGTTTATATATTTGAGTAACGAAAAATATTATTAAATTATATGCCTTCTATAAAAGACACAATTGACCTATATACTAACATAAACAATAATCAAAAAAGTTGTTAGGATATTAGTAATATTAAGAATCTCGAAATGTTACAGACACACACTTCTAAGAAAGTGTTATATAATTGAAGTATCATCTGAACTTTAAACATGAAAGTCAACTAGTCCCATTTAGTTAATAAAGAAGATTTTGCAAACGTAAACAGTTATAGTAAGTAGTAGCTAATCAATGTCTCATTATTGGGCCCATGTCTTGTCACTCATTCTAAAGAGGGTTTGATGCTTAAACCCACCAGACAGCTCTAATACAAGTTGGTAAGCTTCAGTAAAGTGGACTAAATTTTCGCATTTGGGATTTCGGATTCCCTTAAATCAGGAGTTCTATATTGTTAATGCAGCTTGACCGTTCTTGTTGCACCTAGAGGTGTACCTGATTATCTAACATTTGATGAGTAGTATTTGATGCATGCATGCTGGAGTGTTGGTGCCAACACTTATGTATGGTAGTGAAAGTTGGGTATGGCAGAAGAATCACAAAAGTAAAATAAATGCGGTAGAGATGAGAGCGTTGAGAAGCATGAGTGGATTAAAACTGAGTGACAGAGTGAGAAATAGTGTGATAAGAGAACGTTGTGGTATAAAAGAAGACGTAGTGACTAAAATTGAAAAAGGTATGCTTAGATGGTTTGGGCATGTAGAGAGAATGAATGAAAGGAGACTGACAAAAAGGATTTATGAGTCAAGAGTGAATGCGAAAGTTGGAAGGGGAAGACCGAGGCGAACGTTCCTGGACCAAATCCAGGACATTTTAAATAACGGCCAGGTCAAGAGTACTCTAAACCGACGAACTTGTATGAAAGATTTAATGAGATTGAAAGAAGCGAAGGAGATATGCAAGGATCGTGGCAAGTGGAAGGATGTTGTCTCTGCCTACCCCTATGGGAATGAGGCGTGATGCTATGTATGTATGTATGTATGATGAGTAGTGAGGCTCAAGATTCAGAATGTCTAATAACCCAATCACTTAATCGGTCTGCTTTTATCCGACTTCGACAAAGTAGACATTGTAAATTTTCTTCTAATGTCCCGTAGTCAACAATAAGAAGAAATTAAAAATCTGGTTGTTCGTATATTTTAACACATTTTTCTTCTGTACGCCTCTGATTGGACTTTGAATATAGCATATCTTAAGTGCAACGAGATTCTGCCAATTTGGCTAGTTTTTAGCAAACTTACGCAAACATTCACTTAACCTCAGTAACTTACTACAAAAGCTTAACGTACTTGCTATTGATGATAAACAATGACGATGATTAGAAGTAATAAGACAAGTCTCAAAGGAAATGCAAGACAAAGAAAGCTTACATTTTGTGTTAAATTACTTAAAAATCAGTAGGTTTTGCCCATTAAAGTCTCACTGCTGGACACAGGTTTCCTCACTCATATGAGAGAGGGTTTTTAGAACATAGACCCACCACACTGCTCCACTTTAGATTGGCAGGCATAGTACACACGTACGATGTGACAGAACCCGTCACGACCGGAGAGAGATTAGGCGCAGAAGCGACGGCTTAACTTGCGCTCTGAAGCACGGGGGTGGATTACACCGCCAACTTCCCAACTTTGGGCAAATATTGAGAAAATATTAATAGAAAACTCAATATCGGTTTTTGAATTGGGCTAACCCGAGCCTGGAACCTATGACCTCATGTCTGTAATCGAACATGCTAAGCAATGAGGCAGTTTGACGAATATTAATTGTTAAATATTAGTTATATTCATTACAAACAAGATTTACAAGAAAAGCCATATTAAAGTAATTTTTTAAATTTCAATTAAAACAATAAAAGACAGTAAGACGTTATTTTGACTACATCACTAGATCCAAGACTGGTGCACTTACATGTGATCATCGTCGTATTCAGATAGCGATCGGCGAACATATTCCAGGTTGTTCACGATCGTGCATATCTCCTCGGTCGTTTTGTTCTGCCCTGTAATGTTTACCCATATTACAGCTGAGTTTGCTATTTTCAATAAAGAAATTTCTCGTATATTGTGGTTCTGAATATTTCACGGTACATTAGACGTTGCATTTCAGGCGTATATACATATACGTCTCACAAAACTTGTTATCTTATGTAACCAAATTACGTTATATTAATTCTTATACAGAGAAAACATTATTCACGTAATACTTTAAAAATGAATAGATGACAGAAGGTATGGCTTTCTCTAAAATAAGCCTAGTTAAGACATGAAGGTTTATAATAAAAGCAATAATAGAAAATTAAAATAACGTTCGGGTTTAGGAAATTCGATATTTTCAAACTAATGCAATAAATTTCTTTATTGCATTAGTTTGTACCAGTTGCTTTATTTCAAAATACTAGATAGAATATTTTTTCTTGTTAACGTAGAGAAAAGAGTATCAATAAGCGATCTCACCGTCTACTTTTTTTTATTGCTGACAGTTTAATACTTGATTGTGATCTCACCTGATGGTAATTGATGATACAGTCTAAGATGGAGGCGCGCTGATCTCGTAAGAGGCGATATAGATTCTATACAGCGTCGTACCGGAATACAAATCTCTTTTTTTGGCGATACGTTTTTTCTGGTAGAGTGGTAACTAGCCACGGCCGAAGCCTCCCACTAGTCCAGACTAAGGCAAATTAGAAATTACAATTTTCTAAATTTGCCCTACCTGGGATCGAACCCAGAGCTTCTGCTCGCAAAACGAGTACTCTCACCACTGCGCCACCGATGCCGTCAACTACCAAGGATTTCTACTAGGACACCTTAGAATTAGGGAGATATATAAAGACAAGTGGGTAGGTTATAGAACTGCGGGTAGTTCACAAATATAAAAAATACATACAGTCTTTATCATCACTACATAAAAGAAGGTTTAATCACCTTAATCAATTTTATTCTGAAATTAGTTAAAGAGGTAATGCGTTGTAAAATCTACGAACGTTTTCAGGACACTCAAGTGTTTGGTCGTGATTGAAGAGGTTTTAAGTGGTGACTAATGAACGGTGCGATCTCTTGTATCCTGACGGTACAGTTTGTTGAAGTGACCATTATCGGTTGCGTTATGGTCAGCCACTACTTTGGATTTATTAGTATAAAAATAGGTATCTCGGCTATGAAATTATTAATTTACTAAAATATTCAGAAATAAAGTTTGAGACAGACTCATAATTCGTCTAAATAAACCGATTTAATCAAGATATAATGCCTACGATAGTGATATAAATAAACACAATTATCATTATCCTCAAGAAATAATGAACTGGGAGCCGCCTTTTAAGTAGTTAATAAGAAGTGCCCGAGATTTGGCTTAAAGATGATCGTAGATAATTGGTAGTTTTTGTTTTGTTAATTGAGTTTCAGTAAAATAATTTCGAGCTATTTCATTACAAATTTACAAGAAAACATGTGGTTGATTTAAATGTTTATTCAATTCCTGCTATTCCTCTAATTTTATATATATATAACACAAACAAACACATTTAAAAAAATTAAAAAGAAAACCAATCAATATTTGGCAATTAGCGTGCAAAGGCGGTCTTATTGCTATAAGCAATCTCTTCCAGACAACCTTGGGCGACAGGAGTTATTTAAAAAGAAGAGTGGGATGGTGCAAACCAAGATGTTTCTGAGTACAAAAAAAATACAAAAAGAAAAAGAAAATGGGGGTTTAAAAATAAATATAATTTTGATACCATAAACATAAATATATATCTAATATTACATACATATACAATATACATACATATACTAAAAGTGCATAGAGAAATATAATATTATTGATTTAAGAAGTAGTTGTATGAAGGAGTTCCAGTAATGCTTAGAGTGACAGAATTGGTTACTTAGGAGATTATCACTGGCCGAACGAAGATTAGATGTTGGTCACAATTATAATTACGAAAGGAAAAACGTTCCTTTAAGTAAGAAGGAGTAAGAGATTAGGATTAAGTATTAATTCATTATTAAAATTTACAGAATTAATAATAGGATTTACAAAAAAATACAGCACAATCTATTGAAAGCTCACTTGAGAAAGGTTTGTTTTTTTGATATAATGTTACGTCAGGAATGACGTTATCCATCGTGATACCCGGACGCCCACCATGGAGGTGTTCGTTCACCAGCTTGCAAGGAGTATGTTCCGCCTAGTGGATAATGCTCCCCACACGTATCTCCACGGCATTGCCAGCCAGTACCAAATAACGGCAAACACTGGGCGTCCTCTGCTTCGTGAGCTCCTGCTGCTGTCACCACCACCAGCCGTAGGTGATAGCGGCGAAAGTGACGCGGTAGCAGCAACACCCGGAACATGCTCCCCTCGGAATTGACCAGGATGGACCCACTGGCGTCGTCGGCGGGAGCCAGCCCGTATGAAATACGGGCAAAAAAGAGTACCGGGCATTTACTGAATACCCGAGGAAAGACGCCCGGGCAATGAGGCCCTGCCTCAAGGTCCGTATCCGGCAGAATGCTGCGATGAACCCAACGACGATTGATATAATGTGTTTAAGGCATTCATGCTAGATGGCTTAAGAATTGACTTCATTTCTTTATACCGCTTGGTTTTATTTCAAAGCAATAAAGTTTGTATAGGGGTTTCGTTTCACCGTGGCACGTCTAATTTTTAAAAGCGAATTTTATTAGAGAACTTTAATCTTGTCCAGTTCACGACGTTGAGCATTTTGCTCGTAGTCGTGGAAATTAAGTTTCGTGTTACAAGGTGGATGTTCTCTTGTAAAAACGGTCTCACGGTGACTGATTGGTTCTGGGAGTATTTGGTTTTGAACACACTGTTCATTGTAATATTTAGAATCAAAATATATTAAATCTAATGCTTTTTGATTCCATTTCATGACTTAACCACTGTAAGCAATCGTAAAAATAATATGTTTAATTTTTATTTATTTGTCTGAGTTTCCCCCGCTGATTTAAAAAACCGGAATCAAGGCATAATTAACAACAAACTTGAAACATTCGATTAATGTTTGGCTTATTCTGCTATAATTTGAATCAAAAGATAAAATGTGTGTATTGATTTATATTCTATTTTAAAGAGCTATTTCAAAATACGTTTTTTCTTCAATATTATTTAATCCGGATAATTGTCAGCTACATCTAATGATCCCGAAAGCATTGTTGTCTTAAGTTAGAGTATAGACACATATGCATATAAAACGTTTCAATTAAATCAATATCGTAATACGGGATTATTATATAGAATATATAAAAGAAAAAGTAATCTGTTTTTATGAATTGTTTGTTATTAAGTCGATCTAATATCTTGATACTATATGCTAATCGTTGTGACTTCGAATGCGTGAGTGTAAGTCGAATGTAGTGTTTTTGGTTCTTAATTATCTAAAGTTTAGTTTAGTTTGCTTTCAGTTTGAAGAGAAATACGGGCTAAGTTTCTTCGTAATTTAACAGAAGTGATGTCCAAGCCTTGAGTTTTGCTTGAACTATAGTATGTCAATTATGTTATAAGTGCGGTGTTCGAACAAATGAAATTTGTAGAAATGTTCACGAAGTTTCTAAAATATAGCTCCTAAAGACGCCAAAATAAAAAGGAAACTTTCCTAATGATACTTGAAGGAATTTCTACTAGAAGAATAAACTTTACATAAGAAATTTTTTGTATCTTAAAAAACCACACACTTTGCGATCGATGGTTATGTCATAACCTACCATCAAGAGATTTAACTAAATTTGGAAATGTGAGTTTGTTAATATAAAACCTTTTATATCAAGAAATTTTGTCGAAAATTCATTTTTTTATTTTGGAGTACAACTTAAACAATAAAAAAGGCGTCACAATGAACAATAATAATTTTACTGATTTAAATGTGTAATGGGTTATCAACCTTATTCCAAATGCTATATAGGAATATAGAAAATCCGAAATCTCCTGAAAAGTTAATATGTGAAAGTCTTTCGTTTAAATACAAATAGATATAATAAATACCGTGATTTTCATAGTATCCTTGATCAGCAAGGGCACCATGGACTAAATCAGCGTAATGCAAGGCTGTGGCACAGGCTGCTTCCAAAAGTCTTAACCCTCCACCAACCGTACCTTCTTCGGCACCACCAATGGCGCGCCATACCATCCGCATGTGATACAAACTGCGCAAATAAAATTGCAAAATTTCCATCTCCCTTATATTACACAGATGGGCACAGGCCTTCTTCCTTATAGTAGAGATGGTTTTTTGTGTATAATTCCACCACGATAGACCACCGCTCGCTAGGACGTTCCACACATCCCAGAACTTTTCCTAGGATATGCAGGTTCCTAACCATTTCCTTCGCCGTTAACAACAATGATGAATTTTAAACAATTCCGTACATAATTTTTACCAAGAGAACTTAGCGCATGCCAGTGACTATTAACAGGAATCTATGTGTCTAGAAATTTAACCATGAGCTTGTGTACATTTTTTGTATGTATCCTAAATGACAAATTAAAAAAGAATACGAGAGAATGTGATATTAATGAACAATATTTTTATGACATAATTATCAGGAATTGCCGCTTGAGTATTTAATAATAATAATAATTTATGCCCGATATTTAGCGCAAACCATATTTTAATTAAGTAAGTAGAAGCTCATTAACGGCCCACTGCCAGAAGTGGCGTGATCACTCATACGGGAGAAGGTTAGTAGAGCATAGACCCGCCACGCTGATCCACTGCAGGTTGGCAGGAATAATACACAAGTGAACTCGCTATTCCGTCACTCTCATAGTCCGATATGACGGGCATCTGACACGACCGGAGAGAAATCAGGCGCAGGATCGTCGGCTTAACGTGCTCTCCGAGGCACAGGGGTTAATCACACCGCCAAATTTCCAAATTCGGGCAAATATTGAGAAAATCTTAATAGAAAACTCAATATCTATTTTTGAATTGGCCCGACCCGGTATTCGAACCCAGGACATGATGTCTTTAGTCGAACATGAAAACCACTAGACCAATGAGGCAGTTAAAGATTTTAATTAATTGGTAGGTATTTTTAATTCATCATCATTATTATCAGCCCGGGTCAATGAATATTGATAATTAGTTACTTCGTAATCAGCATATTAACTTTTTAAAGTGTAGATTAATTACGTTTCATTACCACGAACAAGAATAGCATACAGAAACTATTTTTAATTAATTAAATGCTTCTAATTAACTAACTTGTTAAGTCTATACTGATAGTTCTTAGTTTAAAATGCTTGTAAATTGTCTTAAATTAAGAGTACGTTTATTTGTTTTACTTTGAAAATTTATTTAATAGAAAAGGGAGGAAATTTCCGTCTGCAAAGAATATACCTTGTAACTGCGGACGTTTAAGGAAGACATAAATTTGTAGACGTGTAAAGATAGAAGCCACCTGTAAAGTTTTTTTTATGACGGAGTGTTGTTGACGAAGCTGGTTTTATATTGTTTTACTCGCGTTTATATTTTTTTCAGGCAACTGTGTCAAGTTACATTTCGAATATTAGTAATTATATCTTACATTGGATTGATTGTAACAAAAAATATATACACACCGGCGTATTTAGCAGAACATATTATTACAAATATTTGATATCAGTATCATATAAGCTTATGATACTGATATCAAATCTTTATTTATTTTTTAATGTTCCGCTAAATATGCCGGTGTGTATAGTTCATTTATTAATTAGTTTTGTGACGATAATCTATGCGAAACAAATGTTATTTATGTAAGACATAAAATATATGGAGTATTAACATTTATTCAGATATTATAAGTATATAAATACGTACCATGCAGCTGTATCTACGGAAGAAGTGCTGTGTTTAACTATGTGTTCTCCTTCCACCGAGCGATCTAAACAAAACACGTATTTTAAAAAATAGCGTTTATTTTTGTGACATCTATCACTAACTTCCTAAACTCTTTTCTCTTTACATACTTTTCTCATACATCCATTCATGTGAGCTTTCAATAGATGGCACTGTTCAATTTTTCTAAAAAAATATTTAATTTTCGAAAAAAATGTACTAACGCCAATTACAAACGTGCATGCATCAGTGTGTTTGTGGGGAAAATTGATTTTTTTTGGTCTTTATTGTATTATATTAAATACTATAATATAATTTTTTATTTCATATTTATATATAACATAAAATCTATTGGAACGATTTCAAATTATTTTCACCATTAGAAAACTGCATTTTCACTGAGCGACAGGCAATACTAGCAATGCCTCGCGGTACTACTATTTTTGTTTGTAATGTATATGTATGTATTATTATTTTTTATGTAATATATGTAATATTTATTTATATATGTATTTATTGTATATATGTATTCGTATATTTCTTATATAGCACTGGTATGTATTTATTTGTATATTATTGTATACCGCCTACCTTACTTTACACTAGGATTTTTTTTATTCGCCCAAAGGTTGCCTGGAAGAAATCGCTAAGTAGCGATAAGGCCGCCTCTTGTACTCGTGTATTTTTAATTGTCTGTGTCTTTGTAATTGTGTATATTTACGATGTACAATAAAGAGTATTCTATCTATCTATCTATTTTTTGAATATCTTTTTCAACTACCAGTTTCTTTTTAAATTCGTAATATCTTTTGAATAGAATGATCAATTTTAATAATTTCAAAAATCTTTTACAGTTATTAAAACGGTTTTTAAAAAAACATTTATAACATTTAATAGTATAGGGAGTAATACAGAGTATGAATAATATGATTTGATTATTGTCGGCACTTTTATTAACTTTTAAAATGCAAAAAAGTAGTTATAGTGGCGTAACTACATGAGTTGGACAAATGGTATCCCGGACTTTTTAGTAGATATTATTACACTCTATAATATTTTAGAACATTTTTTTTTGTGACTAATCTTTTCACACCTTAGGTTACATTAATGCATTTTTATTACTACTATTACTGAGAAAGTAATATAGCCTATGGCGCCTAGTGAAAAAGCAGCTTTCTAAAGGTGATTTTTTTTTAAATCTGTACAGTCATCTTTGTGTAAAAATGTAACAAACATACATACAAAAACACAAATGTTTTCTCTTTTTAATATTACTTTAGATATAACTATTTTGTAGTAATTTGTTCACACACATACATATCACGAAGTTTCGCTTCAAAACGAATTTGAACTTAAGTTTCTGAACAAATAAGTGTTCTGTTAAATATTAAAAATTTGAACAAGATGAATAAAGGGAGTGTAAACTAATCATAGGAATTGAAAAACACTCCCCGTAATTTAAATTGCTGTTATAAATCAACCATCATGAAAATAAACCTCAATCTGTTGAGTTACTATTTCACGTAAACTAACAATTTGTGATAATTAAGCCGTGCCATTGTTACAACCGTTGAAATTATGAAAAAAACATATTATTCGCGTGAAATCAGGTTAGCCATAACGTGAACATTCGAAAAGGAGTCTCCTATTTGTCCCGCGCCAATAAAAGCCTTCGTGTTACGACACCGTTTAGAATCCGATGCTTATCTAAATGGTGCCTTGGCGCGGGGTGTGAACCTTGCCTTTAGCCCCACAACAATTATTTCCTTCCATTTACAACGCACATAAATGATTCCTTCCCGAGCAAAAATTAAAAATTTCTTGAAAATATGCCTGAGTTTAACATACTTTCTTGATTTAGCAAACTTTTTAAATTCCCTGAACTACCCGTAAGAGATACTGCGAAATAGACACTTTACAAATACGCTAACTCGTCGTCCCCGACGAACAATATGGTAATCCCTATTACGATAGAATTGGGTTCGTTAAAGATTCGTTATCAATATCATTGAGATTTTTTTTTATACTTTTGGATTCATCCATTTAATAATGATCTTTAAGTTTTTGTTCAACGGATATCATATGTGAAAAATTTATACGATTATTAACGCAAAAACCAAATCTCAAAAGTAAACATTTTAGAGTAAGTGGCTATTACCAAATATACCGTTTAAATTTGCTGCTTACCGTTCATAACACCTAAAAAATTATCATGGAATAAACATATAATTTTTGTTTACTGTAATAATAAAGACGATTATCATCGAATACGATTACAATGTCATTTTACAAATAGAAAGTATATTCATATTTACCATGGAAGAATATCACAATGAACTATAGCAACACCGCTTGTGATTACCGTGGAACGCAATCGTAAAGTTAGATTGCGTTAATTTTTTCCATAGCTTATTTCAGTGATGGCCATTTTCGCATTTCCTTACTTTAAAAAAAAATTATAATATATATTTATCAAAAATTTAGTGTTATTATCCAAAGATATCCAGGTATCTATTGACTCATCACGATATCTCTGGAACCATAAGGCGTAGAGATTTGAAATTTGGTAGGAATATTCCTATTATCGAATAGAGATCAGCTAAGAAAGGATTTTGCTATATTCCACCCGCAAGGAGGGTTGGAAGGGTGTTAATTTAAAAAATTCGAATTTTCACATTAAAAAAAACTTCACATTTACAAAGTATATCTTTTATGGTAAAAGTTGGTCAGAATTTTTTTTGACATAATTTAATCTATCAAAAGTAAATTTTAAGAAATTCCACCCTCAAAGGGCAGTGCAGGTATGATGCTTAATTGTAAAACAATTTGTTATAATTTGTGAAAATGCTACCAAAAAATCATTTCACGCAGACAAAGTCGCGGGTTCAGCTAATTCTTGATAATATAATCCTCTGTTTAGTCTCGATAGTTCTCAAGATATACAGTTTTTATTTGCTCCTGTTAAATTGTCATTTTCCTGTCACGATTTTGTATGTCGGGAACTGCGAAATAAATACGGCTTTATAACGAATTTTGACTCATTGCTGACTAAGTTTTTGGCTTCTATTTAACGATTTATTATTTTCTATCTATTATCTTTATATGACACACACAATTTCTTTTGTAGTTTCCTCTTAGAACTACAATTTTATTCCAAATTTCGATCGCAATTCATGTCTCAATTGGTTCAGACACGTGAGACTCTTTATAAGACCGTCATTTTTGTTTGATGCTTAATAAATTACTACATTGAATATTTCTAAAGTCCCTTCACGTGCGTTGTTAGGTTGGGGTTGTACTGTATGGGTGTGTGAGTATGTTGTTTATTAAGAATTAACATAAATACAGTATGTATGTGATATATAGATTAAGAAAAAATCTTTTATTGATAAGATATTCTTTAATTACATCCTGACACTTAAGAATTTAATTATTTAGGTTACGGCTGATAAAATTAATTATTTTGAAATCAATGAAAATGTTTTAAACATGAGGGATACAAATCCAAAAAATACGTTGCTTTGTAATAATTTTAAGTATTCTTTATTGGAATACTGCAAATTACCCATTTAATTTTATATATACGAAATAATGTACTTTAAATTACGCAGATAACTTAAATACTCACGTCGTAAGTACAGCGACATACCGCAGAACTTAAACTTACGCGAAAACCTTAGTTATGTGCCCATTACAAAGAGTTAGTTTTGATAAAGCTTAATTTAAATATTAACTCTCACAAACTATCATAATCAAAGTTTAAAAACATATTCGTAATAAAAAATTGTATGAATCCTCTTGCTTATTAGAAACACATTTAAATGCAATCCATTAAACGGTGGTGTAGTTGTTTTAATTTATGTTAATTATTCTTGAAGTTTTCAGACCTTACCGAGTTCAACGGACGCCCGAACACGTTGTAGAGCCATGGTCTTCGTAACGGCTAACCATCGATCGATCAACGGTTCAAACCATCTGCGAAAGTCATTATTTAATTAAAACTATCATCTGAATGAATTTTCTTGAAGTAAAAACTTCTTTAAGCAGCCTGTGAACTTTATTTTATAGACATTAAACGAGCCTGAACTGAAATGTTCGACTATGTAACAGTTTTTCGTGTAACGTCGATACTCGAAAACTTAGGGAGCGAGACAGTTATAGCCAACTCGTTACTATTTTTTTTTAATTAAATATTTAATACAAAACAAAAAGCAATAATTGTATGACCCACTGCTTACCTCGCTTTAATGAAGTTCATATTTCCCTCGTGTGGTCTTAAGAACACACAAAGTTTTTTTTTATATAAAATTAGTGCGATGATAGGAAGCGGTAATAACTTTACACTGGTTGAAGCGCTTGATAATCGCAATTCATACATATCTTATATGCTGATTTCACTGCAATATATTTAATTCAATGCATTCTTTACAGTCGTTAGCGTGAATTTTTATCACCATATTTTTTAAGTTATTCATTACTTATTAAATATATTAAGTTTTTATTGCTGAGATGCGTTAGTGCTTGACTGTAATTTAAGTCAGCACGTTACCCCAACGGATTTTTACCTGTTATGGTATCTATACAGCGTCGAAGTGGAAAACTATTTTATTTTCGGCAGTATGTCTTTTCAGTTGACCACGGCCGAAGCCTTCCACCAATACAGACTTAGACTAATTAGAACGATCGGTGTCGAGAATCGATTCTGGGACGTTATTATTACACTAGAGAAACTGTCAACGTCTACTATAGCTGCAATTAATAAGAAGTTCAGTAATTTATTCTTTAAATAAAGACATATCCTTAATAGATTTTTAAAAAGTCCGATATTTTCAACTATAATAATAAATAATATTAGTTATCTTATCTCTCAATAAAAAAACGATCTTATAAAATCTAATGGCATTGTTATTTTTTTGTAGAATAATTATTATATTTTCATTTTATAACATTGGTTAATATTCCTTTATATCCTTTTCGTACAGCTAATTTTGTTTAAAAGGGTATCCTTCTTTACACCAAAATATCGCAAATTCGCCTCGAATATACGTGAAACGAATGGTAAACAAGCTATTCATTCACATAATAATGGTATCATCTTCATTCCGGGGTGAAAAAAATATTTCAGACAAATTGGATACAATTGTGTAAAAGGATCATTTCCGACCTCTTTTTGAGTTTTTGTACATTTTTTTTTGCGAAATGTGTCCTTACGGCTACAGGTAAGAAACCTATTAACGTCCCAATGTAGGGCATTGTGATTCCTCACTCACAGGAGAGGTTTATAGCATAGACCCACAACACTGCTCAATTGCGGGATTGCAAGATATGTGATTTTTTTTTGTCGCTGGGAAATGCATTTACGCACCCCGACTAAAGGTCGGGTACTCCGCGAGGGTACAAACTCGCAATACCCACTAAAACCCAGCGGGACCGCCATCAACCATGAGTGGGGGGCCAGAGGTTCGTTGAGGCATTCCTCTCTAGCCCCTCGGTTGCAGCTCACAGATATTCTACAGGGGAGGAGTTGTACGAATCTCTGCCTGCTGTTTCCTGGACCCCTTCGTCGGGGCTGGAGTGCTTCGGGGGCATTCACCCTCTCCCTTTGCCGTGCCTCCTTAAGCGAGATGACACTCTCGCAAAAGGAAGCAACCGCTCTCCAGGCCTGCTCACTGGTAAGTATTGCTATAATACTTCCCAGTGAGAGGTCTGTGCTGATCAGCGACGTCAAAGAGAGTCGCTGAGGTCCCCAGGCAGGACATTCTGCCACAGTGTGTTTGGCTATGTCTGACGAGGCACCACACTCGTGACATCTTGCCGACGGTTCACAGCCAACAGTTTGGTGCAGGTATTTTCCGAAGCAACCATGACTGGTAAGCACCTGTACCAACCTGTAGATGTTCTTACGATGTTTTTCTTAATTTTAAGGTAAAAGCATAGATTTTAGATGTCAATCAAATACTTATGTTTTCTTTTAAAGGGAAATCTTAGTATTGCTTGCCCAGAATGCATATTTGCAATTTTTCTGAATAAGAATATATTCGTTTCAGCGGCTATATTATTACTTTAATATAAAGGTTATCGGACGAGAAATATGTAATTTCTGTCCTAATATCCGGCATGCTGAAGATATTTTAACTTTTTCAATAATAAATTGAGGAAATTGTAATCTGGGAGTACACAAATAAGAGCAGATCTCGAACAGTAATTAGATTCCGAGAGAATTCGATCTCATCTAACATCCATACAAATAAATTTGTAATTTGGGATGCCATTGGCATCGTAATATCCCCAAAGCGTAAAGCTAGTTCGCGGCCGAATGCCTTTGAAAATTAGATCTTTTCCATAGCGGAATAAAATTTTGTAAGAATTGCCAATTTTAAGGATTATGTAAATTGTTTCAAAAATAGACCATTTTATCTGATATTACGAGTAATTGGGTCTTATTTCTTTTAACATTAGAGCAGATGTGATCTGTAAAATCAAACTGTAACTACTTTCAACTCAGTATTTACTGATAAAATACGCAGTTACAACTGTAAGAGTTGTCATCGTATAAAATTATTAAAAGGTAATTTCTGCAGTTTATAAATATCAAATGAAACAAAGACAAATTAAAATTAACTTTCTGAAATTCACTACATTAAGTCTTTTAGATTACCTTTGTATAGGTTGCACTAGATAATTTTTCCCAAAATAAATTTAATTATATACAATATAAATTTAGACTGTGACCATTACTAATTGAAAAACACTGCCATATTTTCATACAAAATATCAAGAAGATATTTTTTAAAATGAGTATCCGTAGTATATAAACGGGTTATAGTATAAGTCACTTTAAAAAAAAAATTAAGCATATAAATAGTTCTTATACCTAAAATTAACTGGAATACATAAAATTTTGTATTGTTATAGGAAAAGGTCTTAAAATATGATACTAAAATAGAATCGGCAGCTTTCGTTTGCTTTTTGGTTTTGGAATATCTGAAAGCTCCCTTGAGACGCGTGTTTACCCAGTCTTAGAAAAAAATTCAATAGAAAATTCCAACGTCAAATTCCCGTCGTATCAGCAAATTAGGACTAAAGAAACGAAGGTATTACTTGCTTTATGTTTATGATTTGACCGGATTAGAAAATACTCTATTCGTCATATTTTTTATTAATAGGATCTCTACAACATTTTTTTTTTAAGAATTTATTACGCGAATTGATTACGTAAAGGAAGGCAGACAGTTTTCTTATATGCACTAACCAGAATATCAAAAAACCTTCAGTCTTTTTACTTTTTTGACGCTATATTACCACGTGGATACCCTTTTAAATAACTGTCTTGCGAATGGTAAAAAATATAAGTGAGAATGTTACTGCTAGTTCCGAATTAAGAATCAATAGATCAACTTATATTTGTATACCTCGTGCATATTAATACGTGTGCTGTGCAGATTGTACAATATAATAACAGCATCTTTTTATTTCAGCGGAACCCATATAATAATAGTTATTTCAAATTTATTCATTTTTATAAAAGAAAAATTCTCGCATATTCGTATCTGACATCTCCCTGACAACTCAATTCGCAAATTAAGTGATGAATGTTGAAATCAAACTTACTGATAAGCTTCTAGAAGCTGTGATGGTGAGTCATGTGCCACATGTAAGGAAGTCGATGGTGATGCTGCCAAACTAAGTTCCCGTACTGCTGCCAATACCTCAAACGGTAACGTTTTGGCTGACACTACACAGACTGTAATATTAAAATTATTAATTATTTATACTAATAAAGTAGAATTGCAAACCAGTTAACCTTTATATTTGATGGTGCTCGTAACTATGTTGAAACTATATTGGTTTTCGTACGCAACACAATATTACATTAATTAGCTTTTTTTAAATGTATAAATGCTACTTTTATTGATGTGATAACGTCTTATAATTGCTAAATGACCGCTGCGCGCACGAAAATCCATGAGTCATTGTCACGTTCCGCTTGAGTCGATCGTGCAAGCGATAAAAGGGCGCGATCAGCCTTAGCGTTCGGCTGGTGACAGATCTATCTCTTTTCAACTCCACCGTTGTGATTATACCCGATGGTAAGTGATGATACAGTCTGAGGTAGAACGGTGCTATCTGGTAAGAGGCAGTTTTACCTCTTATGGTTTTTACTCTTGGTAGGTCTTGGTAGGATGGTAACTAGCTAAGGCTAAATGTCTCCACGCCAGTCCAAACTCAATCAAACTAGAAAACGCAATTTACTAAATCCGCCTTACCGGGGATCGAACCCGGGACCTCTGCTACGAAAGCGAGTACTTGCACCATTGCCCCAGTGAAACCGTTAGGCCGTTTTTATATCTTTATGAAAAGTTTTCTGTTCTGATGTACAAAATATTTGATTGATTGGTTTCTGTGTTTGCTTTCCCGTGTCGATATTTTTCAACAACACAATTCAAATATAAATATACGCAGCTTTTATATGTACATATAAAACAAGTAGTATAAATATAGCGATAACGAAATAACAAGACGAATGCTTACTTCCGTTGCCGTGTTCATCAAATATCTCCTCTTCAGCGACCCCACACCACCCTTCAGCCACCCAGTGTTCGACGCACTGCTTAACATCCTCCGACACCTACGACAAATATTGCAAATCAATATGTTATCTTTTAGGAATCGCACTAGCACTAACAAATAAGTAAATATAGGATAGGCGATTCCCAACAGCGCATTACTTGTAATATATTATGAAGCTGCCTCATTGGTCTAGCGGTTAGCATGTTCGACTACAGACAAGAAATTATTGGTTCGAGTCTCGTGCTAGGCGAATTCAAAACCGATATTGAGGATTCTATTAAAATTTTCTCAATATTTGCCCGAAGTTGGCAAGTTGGAGGAGTGCTCCAACCAGCTCCAGTGATTCGGAGAGCACGTTAAGCTGTCGGTCCTGTTCCTGATCTCTCTCCAGTCGTATCAGATTTCCATCAGAACGGAATATTAGAGTGAAGGAATAGAGAGTGCTCTTGTGTACTATGACTGCCAACCCGCAGTTGAGTAGCGTGGTTGGTCTAGGCTCTAAAAACCCTCTCCTCTTACCTTTTTTATTATGAAAATGAAGTATTTGTTTCGGACGTGCAAATATCAGAAACTACAAGCCCGAATTAGAAACTGTAGCCCATTTATTGAGGAGTGACATATAATGTCCCATACCGCTATGAATACACAACTAATATGAATCAAGTACTATGTAATAAGACTAAGACTGCCTCATTGGTCTAGTGGTTAGCATGTTCGACTACAGACATGAGGTCCTGGATTCAAGTCCCGGGTTGGGCCAATTCAAAAATCAATATTGAGTTTTCTATTAAGATTTTCTCAATATTTGCCTGAAGTTGGGAAGTTGGCGGTGTAATCCACCCCCGTGCCTCGGAGAGCACGTTAAGCCGTCGGTCCTGCGCCCGATCTCTCTCCGGTTGTGTCGGATTACCGTCACATCGGACTATGAGAGTGAAGGAATAGAGAGTGCACTTGTGTACTATGCCTGCCAATCCGCAGTGGAGCAGCGTGGTGGGTCTATGCTCTAAAAACCCTCTCTCTTCGGAGTGAGGAGGCCTGTGCCCAGACGTTAGTGGGTTGCTACTTACTTACATACTTTACTATATAATAAAGTAATGTGAAAAAAATGTTTAACTTTATTATTTCCTACTCAAAACTGTATTTACGTCAAGTGTCATCAAATACTTATTAACTTTGCAAAAATGTATTTGAAATCGGGTCGATGCATAGAAAAATATTTTAATAACGATTGGAAATTGAACAAAGAACAATAACGGGACAATGTGAACTAATAGTAGGAATATAAAGTTGGCAAAAATGGAGACAATGTATTTTGATTAAGTCTGGTACCAACTTTCGTGATAATAATATTTGTTCTTCCTAAGTCTACTTATAGTATGTAACAAAGACGAAGTTTTGGGACTTAGCTAGACTTTAATGCACATTATCTGAACTTTACTTAATTTAATAAATGGAATGTCATTC
Organism: Elymnias hypermnestra; assembly: GCA_015832385.1. Taxonomy (NCBI): domain Eukaryota; kingdom Metazoa; phylum Arthropoda; class Insecta; order Lepidoptera; family Nymphalidae; genus Elymnias; species Elymnias hypermnestra. The sequence continues at coordinate 15,127,827 of JACTOM010000929.1, forward strand.
CTCACGGACCATGCATATTGTCCTCATATTTTAAATTCTTTACCCAGCTTATTATTTTATAGAGACGACGTGGCAATATTGTGGGTAAAAGCAGCTGCAAAAAACAACGATACCTTCTTTGTCCTTAGACTGTTTATTTTTACTTTATAAATAATATACGTCAACTATAATATTCAACGTGGCAACACATATTGATTACACAGTGCCATTTATTTCAAAGCCTTGATGTTGACTTGTTAATAAAATATGAAAATCTGTGTAAGATAACATTGATTAAGCTCTGATCTACAGAACAATGGAATATACTTGTATCTAGATACGGTAACACTGTTTTAATGGAATAATCTAATAGAAACTCATTCTACAAGGAGCTTTCCTTGGATCGAGTTTTCATTTTTATTAAAGCTTTGTAATACTTGATACGTTATATCTGTAACGACAACATTGTTAAAGAAATTTTCTCATAATGTGTCGGGTAAGAATACGATTTATTATGATACATTTTGTTAAAATACCTTAAGAAATTTAGTTCCTGTTCACATTGTATATCTACCCAGATATAGACGACCAATCTTATTATACTTCACCCTTCATTCTTCATGTTCCTAAAGTAAAGTCTTCAAACTTAATAAAAAATCACCTAATGATATATAATTAACAACTCCCTTATAATTAAAAATACTACACTTTTACGTACAAGTTGTAATTGCGTTATGGAATAACATTTGGACTCTTCTTAATAGTCACAGGTTAATTTCCTGAGCAGAGACAACTAAGTTCTCTTTGTGAAAGTGGTGGCGTAAGTTTGGTTTTGTGTTATGAGAGCCTTTTCTCCTAAAAGCAACGAGGCGTACGCCTTGCAGTGGGCTTGTTAATGCCAAAGAATTCAGGCTTTTGTCATAAGCAAAATTCAGTGTATCCAAAAGCAGAATCGATAAAACTTTTTAGTGCCCACTTTGTTCATAAGCAATAGGAAATGCCAAAGCTAACAAAAATTTACCATGCTCTTATTGAGACTGAATATTCAGAGACCTGTAATTAGATTTCAATTAGCAATTTGGTGCTCGCGAGAACGGATAACTTGCTAGTATTTTAACGTCTATTACTCTGTTTGTATAATAAAAGGTAAATCAATGTCTCAAAAATCAGACTATAATTTAATTGCTTACGTAGTCTCCCTTTTAAAAGCATCTGGACGTGGTTTAAGAAAATACTTTTCTTCATAAAGAAATAAACGGGAAAATAAATGTATGATTTACGTGTAATTAAGAAAATCCTGTAGCCTGTAAATTTATATAAAACAAGCGGAACCTCATATGCTGTTAAAACATGAGATATTTTGGCAGCTCTTTTCTATTCCCAATGCTTTGAATTCCTTGAGTTAGTTCACTTACGCAACGTAGCAACATAATGTTACTTCACAGTGGGGTTCTGTGAAGAAGTGAAGCTTTGTCGGTAAAGCTAGTACAATAACAAGTCGGTAATTGAATACATTTCTCGACCGAGAATGATTTAGTTTTTTTTATTCCTTTTCTTTCATTTAAATTGGATACCTTAGTATCAGAATGTTATAGTTTTGCATCATAAATAAGTGCCCATTTCGATCCAGTCTGTTACAAATATGACTATTTCTAGTCTATATAGCGAATGACTGCCTTATTGGTCTAATGGTTAGCTTGTTCGACTACAGATATGAGGTCCTGGGTTCGACTCCCGGGTCGGGCCAATTTGAAATCGATATTGAGTTTTCTATTAAGATTTTCTCAATATTTGCCCGAATGTCTCTGATCTCTCTTCGGTCGTGTCGGATTGTCACGCCGGACTATGAGAGTGAAGAAATAGAAAGTACACTTGTGTACTATGCCTGCCAATCCGCCGTGGAGCAACGTGGTGGGTCTATGCTCTAAAAACCCTCTCTCATATGATTGAGGAGGCCTGTGCCCAGCAGTGGGACATTAAAGGGCTGTTACTTATTCATAGCGAATATCCAACAAAAATTATTGCAAAAGTACTAAAACCTATTACGTATTAAATAGAACGAGTGCTATTGCATCGTAATTTTATACATTATTCAGGTTGGGAACGAACAACTGTACGCCACGGTACTACATTACGCAAACAGTGAACTTGCAGTATATGATAAAGACGAGTAAGTTTACGGTTAATTTGTATTTAGTGCACCACAATTTTCTTTTGATTCGAAAGGATATGAGGCTCGCATGTGTTATAAATGATTTATATATTTTCACTTGCAAAACTAACCACAGTCGGTTTATCCGTATAAAACGGATTCACGGACGATGCTATTAATTTAATATAGATAAGTATAAGTCGCGTATAAAAAAAAGTTCATAGCAACAACAGGAATTAATCTTTAAATTTATTTCCATAAGTTTTAATATAATGTATTCAAAAGTTCTCACGCTTTTTATGTACTCATAAAAGAGTTACTAAGTTATAGTTCGCTAGAATTACGGGACATTTCATAAAATGGAATGGAGTTGTGCAATCATAATTGCAGGATTAGAGTCGTTAGATTCAGAATCTATATTTATAAAGAATATATGTTTTTAAATAACAATAAACACTTACCATTTTGTCTATTTGTGTAAACACCACGCTGAAATATGGGACATTGTTGGTTCTGAAAGATAATTAGCGTTTCAATATACCTATTTTAAAATTAAACATTTTATTGGTTTGGGGTTTAGATTTTAAATTTTCAGTAGTTTTCAGTTTCAGAGATCAAAATGAGCTGTAAGCTGTGCTATTTTGTCGCAATAAATCTTTGTCTAAACCTTATTAAAAACGCTGATAAAATTCTTAGTTTGGCATAAATTGAAATTTAATTACTAATCTTGGTCAGTTATTTTCAATTTCTATAAAATTTTTTAAAGTTATATTACAAAACAATTAAATGAGTATTTAAAAAAATATTTGAAACACTGTGTATCAATTTATTAAATAAAAATGAATGAAATAACCTTTTTTGAAGTCGGTTAAAATTATTATACTTATCTATAATTAAAAAAAAATTGAGAATCATAATTGTATCTTAGAATATTAGTACTTTTTGCTCATTACGGTAGTATTTTCTGATATTCATTATGATAAAACCTTTGATTGAAGTTAAAAAAATGTACTTCAAAATTAATTTTACATACACTGTACTGTTATCAGACAAGCAACGTTAATGCTGGGTATTATACTCTTGTGTATGAAACTTACGTCTCAAACAAAGGATGATAATAGGTGAGTCCTTGTTGCAGATCAATTTGGACCAATGTGATTAGATTAACCAAATCTTCACCACGTTCCGAATCTGTGTCTTGAGCGCAAAGTGCTTCATACCATTCAGCTGTACCTTTTCTTAAAGAGCTTACGATTTCACTTCTACAAACAATAACAAATTTTTAATAAACCAAAACCCATTTTTTAAATTTATACCAATATTATAAAGTAATCTGTCTGCTAATTACGATTTCACACCTAAACCGATTTTGCTCGATTATGGTAAAGAGATAGAGGGAATTATTTCATATTATAAATATATTAGAGAACCTAATAAAAACAACGAGCGTATAAACCCTTAAAAAAATAGAGCAGTTAGTATGAGTACTTCTTTCGCTAGGAGAGGTCATGGTATTCGATTCCCGGTAGGAAAGATTTAGGAAATTACATTTTCTAAATTGTCTAGTGGCTAGTTACCACTATACCAGCAAATACCTGCTGCCAAGCAAAACTTTTATGTTCTGATATCGCACCAGAAAACTGTGTGAAAAGCATATGAGACAAATTACCTCTTACCAGGTTAGGTAAGAAAAACACAAAAAATATTCTTAATAAAATTATATATTAACCGTATATTATTAATTAGCTATTTTAAAATAAAGAAGGCTTTATATTACTTAATATATATACTTATAAGCGAGAAGTATTACTATAAAATAAGAATAAGATAAATAATCTTCTTAATAACGCTTTAGTAAGTTACTCTAATTACAATACACACTATAGTTATTATTTGTATATAAATTATAGGCTCTGTATAATAAATTACAGTGCAATTACAGTATATATAATATATTTTTAAACAAATCTCTAAATTCTATTGAGCTTGCAAATACAAAAACAACCGCAAACAGCAAATGGCTTGCAAATGCTTCATTTCGACGAATTATTGGTATTTGAAAATATACCAATTCAATGAACTCATAATTTAAGATATTTACACGATTGTCTTTGCAAAATTTTAAGCTAATTTACCAAATAACCCCACGCATATAATCAGAAGGGTCTAACGAAGTTTTCAATTAGTCGAATAGATATTTCTATTTGCAAAGGTGTTGTGGAATTGCGAACCCTATCTTTATAACTCAATTAGTTGGAGGCAAAACGGGGAAATATGAAATCTAGATATTAAAGTTGTTTTTGTCGACAGCCCATTTTTACAGTATGCTAATTGAGATTTAGATTTTTGGTTTCAGTTTCCACCTTTTTGTTAAATTATTTTAACATAGAATAATGTTCTAAGTCTTCTAAATCAATCAAATCAAAATATTCTTTATTCAAGTAGGCTGAAAATGCACTTTTGAATCGTCAATAGTCTGTCCGTGCTAACAAATCTACTACCGGTTGGGAAAGTTGATTCCGCTGAGAAGAAACGGGCAAGAAACTCAACGGTTACTCCTTTAAACATTTGTTTTTGTAGGTTACAACGTGTTTAGCTTTCACGTGCAACTGGAATGAAATCCAAACATCTTTGTTACTTAAATAATCTTCAACATTATAATATGCCTTTTGTATTGGGACGTTTATAACATATTTCTTAAAACTATGTGGAGGCAAACCCAACAGTGATTCGGGTATCAAATAAAAAATGCGTATGCTCAACCCGACAAATGATTTCTGAATTTTCTTCACTCTAAAGTATGGCATTACAAGTTTGTTTTTATTTCTTGTATTAAAATTGTGTTTAGTTTCTTTTGCTGTATAAATGAACATTATCACGAATATATAAAATGTTATTCAATATATATTGCGATGGTATGGAGTCTAGTTACTATGTCAGAATGAGAAACTAAATTTTGTGAAACTTATGAATTGGCGAATCGATTAAAATCACTGTTGTACAAATGCGAATATTTAAACAACTAAAACTAATGTAATTTAAACTTCTGTTTCTGTTTCAATGTTATTTTTACGGCTGCAGTAGAAGTTCAAGAACGATATATATACGAAATTCGTGCACTGTTGTTTATATTTTAGTTGTTATATATGTTATATATTTATTAATTGAAAATTACCCGTATTTATAATAAATAGATAGAATTAAGTATTCTTCATGTGACCAGAAGTAGCGTGTAAAAGAACCCTAAGGGAGAGTCAGTGATGTCTAAGGGCGATTAGTTAGGAAGAAATAACTACAATGTTGGATTAGAAAATCCCCCGACAATCAGAATTGAACTAAGGTCAATTACCAAAATAATTACGCTATTAAACCGACATAGGGAACTTTTATAGAATAAGTTCTTATGGATATTACTTTGAAATAGGATTATGTATCTATTGTTACAAAAGCTCGTGTATATTGCATTTAATTTCTCGTCTTATTTACAGTGTACCACGAAATGACGTTTCTGCCACTGTTTCATTTTCATTGAGAATTTATAATGAGCAAAAGAATAGTATTTAGATTAGCCAATTAAAACTAAACAGTGAAATTTTCTTTAGGTGAGCTGAACAGTTTATTTTGTGGATTTTAAATGAGACTGAGGTGTCACGCTCGTCTATGTAACCTTCCTTAAAATCAACGCGTCACTTTTGTATTTTAGTTGATTTTTTAAAATAACATTAATGTCAATTCGTTATTGATATAGTTCATACACAATCTTAATTGTGAAAAAATTTTAAACGATATTAATTTTTTAATGAAAAACAATAAAAAAGTTGTATTTCTTATTATTCAACGCGCCTTGATGTCTTAACTTAACATCGTGCGGTCGTAAGCTCACACCAATTGTTTTTAACTTTTTCTTGTAGAATACATACGTATAAATTATGCAGATACAGACCTGATTTCATTATTGAAAGGGCAACAACGCCAGAACGCTTTCATCTGCGACACTTGATTTAAACAGCGTAAAAGGAACTCCAACCTGCAAATTTACTACATTTATTTCAACCTCCAGAGCAGTACGGTTCTTAATGTCGGGCCGTGACCCAAATTTGGTTTTAGGGTAGAATTCGTGTGTATATCGGGAGCTCCCAGTGAATTAGAAAATAAAACAATAATAAGTAAAATCTACCACTGGCTAAGCTTGAAGCTATAGGTAAGTTTAAGCAATTATATCACTCACTACTCCATCACAAGAACGCAGAATGTAAACGTCCTATTGACTTTACATTTTCTAACTTCTCTGCAACTGTTTTTTGTGTTTTAGTAGGTTCAAAATTGATTAGATTAACTATTTGGTCCAGTGGATAGCAGATATATCCATTTTATCACGCAGCCAGTAACTATGAGGGTGTTACCGTCACAGTCACTGGGGAAAAAGTAATAAAATAGGAACTTTAAATGAACAGATCAGTGATTATAGCCTTTGGATAGTCAGTCATCGCTTTATACTATCGGTCGTTTCGTTAGTATGAAGCCTATGTAATACTGCATTAAGCATATGCTGGTGAATTAATTTCTATAACTTAAAGGATTCTTACAATAGTACCTTATCAAACTTAAATGGTGAAGCACAGGATACAAATCCCTATGCAGTCGCAGTTGATGAAGAGCTCTTTCAACGAATTCGCAAAAACATCCGGAAAGCCAACGTTCCTCGTCGCGTGTTGTAATGGCAGCGGCTTCACCGCTTGCGCTAGTACTTAGTGTGGTAGTTGCACACCATTCCCGCTCCAGTTCGATAAGTAGCTTATGCATGTACCTGCGTATAATTTTACTAGTTACAAGTAATATAAAATAATCTAATCAATTCCTTCACTACTTAAACTTTTTACAATTACTACTTAATGAGTACAACAAGTAAAAAGTTAATGATTCTTACCTTTAAATCTTTCACGCGAGCTTTCATGAAGTCGCGCTATACAATTATATGCAAATATGATTATTAATTAATTAAACAACGAGATATTCAGTATTTATTGCTCATCACGTTATCTCTGGAAACATAAGGCGTAGAGACTTGATATTTGGTACGAATATTCCTTTTACCGAGTTGGAATTCAGCTAAGATCGGGTTTTACTAAATTCCACCCTCAAGCGGCTTTGCGGGGGTGTTAATTAAAAAAATTAAAATTTTCATATTTACAAACTATACATCGGTAATCTAGAGCAGTGGTTCTCAACCTTTTTTTGTAGCGGCTCATATTTAACGTTTTTAAAATATAGCGGCACATATTTTACGATTTCAAAATTTGGCGGCACACAAAGAAAATGATAAAAATTGTTTGTTTGCTTTAAGACACTGCATAAATAGTTTATGACAAAATTTTAAAATGCCGGATTGGTCGACTATTGAAACTGTCGCGTTCCTAGCTATTATTCTTAATAAGTTTATGTAAATTTATATCGGAAACATTAAGTGATTGAACATTGTAACTCGAGTTAATTAGTAAAGTGTTTGATTGCACCAACATTACCCACGAACGCCCACAGAATAAGAAATTAAATAATGGATCCAATTAATAACGATGTCGGCGGAGAACCCTACGCCCCTGTGCTTTATGCTTCTCCGTTTTCTCTTATTCTCTGATATATATACAAGCCAAGTCAGTCTCAGAAAGCGTAAAGCTTCAGATTTCTGAGACTTAGAGGGAGATAATAAGGAAGATTTGTTAAGAATCTAATTGTCATTTAAATATTAAAAAAGTCGAAGACTAATACAAATAATTTATTGCAATCACGAATGACGAATGTTTTTTGAATTTAAAATTTAGAAAAGACAATTTGTATTTTTTTTATTTTATATTTTATGAAAAATGGTATACTAAATTATTAAATGACGAGGGGCAAATTAAAATGCCACAAGTTAGTTGTAAATATTACCTAACCTTCAAACGAATTAGCATAAAAAACGCTGCACTTCTTCGTATCGCTAATGACGCGTTTCATCCGTAAACACACCGAGTTAACATCAAGTGTTATCCACTACAAGTTAAAATTTAAGTGGATGAATAGAAAACTATTATATAAAGATATATGGATGTAGAGAGAGTGTAAACTTGTAGTAGGAAATGAAAAGAAACCCTGACAGGACCAACAAATTTGCTCTTACGTGATGGATTTTTTCATTAGAAAGGGAACCTGTGTACTTACTTTGGATCCAGAGGAGCTTCGCTATTGAGTTTACAAGCCGCTGCAAATCTGGCTATTGCAGCTTGCAATAAACTCATATCGCCCTGTACTGCGTGCTGGTGTAATAAAGTCTGTGCGGCGACGCATAATTCCCCTTCCCATTCGCAGCTTTCGTTCTCCGCTCCGGCAGCCGGGCCGCTTATCGCCATATCAACTTCATGAGCCAATAGTACCCCGAAAAGGCGTTCATGCTGTCGTACCTTAATAAAAATATTTCGGGTGAAGTTTTCTTTTATACCTATACATTTATTTTTTCCATACAATACAAGTAACTTATACGTGTTATTCGAATTATACACATAATATATAATCACAGTAATCCTAAACTACCCAATATTTTGTAGATGGGAAACCTGTGGCATGGCTGCAATTAATTTTATTTGGATCTATTGAAATTGAATTGTTATATTATGTGTGTGCACGATTGCCAACTGCCCCATTGGGCTAGTGGTTAGCATGTTCGGCCACGTATATTGAGTTTTCTATTAAGATTTACTCAATATTTACCCGAAGTTGGGAAGTTGGCGGTCCTGCGCACTGATCTCTCTCCGGTCGTGTTGGACTCTCGTTACATCGGAATATGAGAGTGAAGGAACAGAGAGTGCACTGGTGTACTATTCTTCAACCCGACGTGAAGCAGCGCGCTAGGTCTATGTTCTAATAACCCTCTGTCGTATGTGTGAGAAGGCCTGTGCCCAGCAGTGGGACGTTAATGGACTGCTACTTACTTACTTATTTATATGAAAATAAAAAGTATATGTATCTTAAAAAATGTATGTACTGCTATTTCTGATGATTTCGATGGTTTTTTTTGCGTATTCGGGTAGATTCAAGAATGATTTAGAATTCTAATTCGACCCAAAAATAATTGGACATCCCCATATTTCCGCGGAACCTGGAACTACGTGGTTGACACCGACGGAAACAAGCAGTATTTACAGCTTTATTAAACACATAAAATATAGTAAACACTTCGTGCATTTAAAAAAACGTTGATGTTTTTATATTTATGAAACAACTTAGGCAACACTATAATAATGAATGGAAAAAGTAACAAAAGGATTAGAAAAGAACCGTAAATTTACGCTTATAGACTTTAGTAAAAGTAGATGAAAGTTTTTATTAATAGCTAGATTCTTTAAAAATATTATTCTCATATTTGCTTATTCGCTTCAGTTAGATAGCTAAAAGGATATTGAAAGTTTTCTAACTCTAACATTATTAGGCAATGAAAACCATTTCGTATTTTGTTTACCATTAACTGCTTTAAAAACGTGATTAATTATCGCATGTCACCGACATCTTTTCCATTTATTCCCCAGCGATGCAATCATGGAGTCACGCAACGGTAGATAAAACGCTAACACATATGATAAGCTAGCCGAAGGCGATATAACCTGCCGTAGGTGTGGAGCAATTATCTCTGAAATCGTTTGCACGTCGATCTCACGTCACTACACGTCTATCTATAACTGGGGATATTCTGGGAAATATTAAATTCTAGAGCATGATGAATGACTTCAGTAATTGTGATTATGGAACTGATTACATGCAGGTTTATATATTCAAGTTTTACTCTGCATTAAGAACAGTGCACTTTCAAAAAAAAGAATTATACATTTATTTGTTACCTGAATAACTATTCCAAATATAATAACAATTTTGACGGCCTTGTTAGCGCATTGTCGCGAGTATTAGCTTTTCTACCAAAGGCCCTGGGTGCGAACCCCGGTAGGGTTTATTTAGGAAATCGCTTGCTCTAATTTGTCTGAGCCTGGCCTGGTGAGAGGCTTTGGCCGTGGTTAGTTACTATTCTACCAGTAAAGACGTACCAACGAGCAAAGAGATTTGTGTTCTGGTACGATGCTGTGTAGAAATTACAAGAGGTAATTTGCTTCTTAACAGATTAGCGTGCTTTCATCTGAGATTGTAGTGTTATTTTTATGATAATTTACTAAGACTAAATCCATATTTTTCCGCTTTCTTACTCATATACACCTTTAAGCAATTTTTGGTTGCCTGGAAGAGCTCCCTATTCTAACAATAAGGCCGCCAATTGTGCTCCTTTAATGTGTATTTGTATGTTTTTAATGGTCTATGTTTTTAAGTATTGGGTGTACATTTAAGAGTGTTTGCATTGTATCATCACTTACCATCAGGTGTGACAGTTAAGTGGGAAACTGTTAGTAATAAAAAAATATAAGAAGACGAGTTATTTTGTATTTGCACTTTTTTGTAGCTTTTTATGTAGTCGCGTATTTTTTATATGCATTACTATACATTTTAGACACCACCTACCCTTTTTCGTAATAAAATTTCCCTAACCCTTAGATTGATCGCAGAAATCGTTACTGAGCGATAAGGCCTCTTTTTTGTACCCTATGATTAAGTTATAGTATATATTTTTTGTATTCTTTGTGGTGTACAATAAAGTGCATTCCCTCTCCTAACTACTTTATTTGTCTCGGGTTTCTTTTGTAAAAATTTTTGATTTTCGTTAAGTGGCTCCAAATTTCTTACCAGTAGCTTTATAAAGCTTCTGAACTTGAACTATTACCACGACTAGTGACATTTCAAAATAGCTTATTGATCATTGAATAAAGCATACATTGATTTGAGTTTTACTTGTATCCCTTGATCGCGATATCCATTACAATACACATTACATATTAAATAGATGGTACTTAAAACTTTCCATCAGTTTTAATAGGAACTCATATATTCTTTAATTAAAGATGGAATTGGAATTTTCAGTAATATTAGTTGACGCCGTATAATTTCCGATTTATAAATAAACTGAAGTGAGTCGTATACAATTTTTGAAATAATTTTCTTTATTTTATACAGCTTAAAAAAATATTTGTTTATTACAGAATACATAAAATTACTATGTATCTCATTATTATTTACGTCATGGACACAAAATGAGTATGAGTGACATGAGTAGAGGTTAAAAACGTATTTTACGAAATATCACCCACAAGGGGCGTTGCGGGGGTGTTAATTAAAAAAAACAAACAAATTTTCACATTAAAACCAAATTCAAACTCCAAATTTACATACAAACTATATATGTACTTAGTATGTCAAAAAAATTCTAACCGACATAATGGAAATTATCAAAGTAAATTTTAGGAAATTCCACCCTCAAAAGGCACTGCGGGTATGTTTCTTATTTGTATAAAAATTTGCCTAAATTAATGAAAATGCTACCATTTTTTACATTCCACGCAGACGAAGTCGCGGTTTCAGCTAGTATATATATAAATTGATCACAATATATACAATACTAGACTATCTATGTTCCTAATTTCATTTAAATCGGTTCTGCACTTTTTGTGCGAAATAGCGACGGATGAACAGATGGAATTAGTTTCGCATTAATTATATTAGAAAAGACTGTTATTTTTCACCCTTGAAGATAAAAAGTTTTACGAACTTTGTCATATTTATTTATATAGAATTAACAACCTATAAGATAAGTTTCGAACCCCTATCTCTAAAGATGATACTTCTGTTCATCCTTCTAATCCTTTTTTCGCATTAAAAACAGCCATGTCATTTCTTAGACCAGATGATGCATGATAGGTGCATAGATGTACTCTGCGTGAATGAGACAAAGAGAAAAGGATGTGATACCACGAAACATAACCCTTACACAGCTTACTGTTCTGGTGTAAGCAGTGATAAAAGAGGCTGTCAGGGAGTTGGTGTCATACTTTCCGAAAGAATGAATGATTGTGTGAAATAAGTGAAATACGTGAGTCCTAGAGTGATCTGGATCAGGTTAAAAGTTGGACTTACTCGGATCTTTATATTGGGTGCTTATGCTCCGACGGATCTGGGCACGAGAAAGTCCAATAAACCCCAAAAAGAAATAGATGAGTTTTGGGAAAGTGTGAGTGATACGTTGAATGAATGTGAACCGAATGAGCGAATAATTATGTTAGGAGATTTTAATGGATGGGTAGGTGTGAAACGTGATGGATATGAATGGACTCTTGGTATGTTTGGTGACATACGGGTGAATGAAAATGGACGAAGTTTGCTTGGAACATAGTCTTTTTGTAACAAACACTATGTTTGCGCACAAGGAGATTCATGTGTATACAAGGGAAGAAGGGAACGCTAGAAGTATGATTGATTTTGTAATTGTGGTGTAATTGTGGACGAAAAACTGAAGAAGAAAGTTCTAGATGCTCGAGTATACCGCGGGGTCGACATCGATACTGACCACTACCTGGTTCGGTGGTCTTTTTAATCGGTGGCGCCATAGAAAGAAGGAAACCTCGAGCATTCTTGAACGAATAAAAGTGGAGAGATTGCAAGAAGAGGATGTTAGAGAAGAATATCTGAAAAATTTGAGTGGGCGATTCAAGAGTGAAGACGAAGGAAATGAGATTGAAAGTTTATGGAATAAATTTAAAGATGGAGTGGTTGGTGCTGCTATTGATGTATGTGGCGTGTCTAAAAGGAGGAAAGGTAAGAAAGAGAAGAATTTGTGGATGGACAAAAATGTTCAAGCAGCTGTGTGTGAAAAGAAGAAAGCTTGGTCCGATTGGTTGGCTACAAAAGCGAACCAACGAATGCAAAAGGCAACGAATGATGACGTAAAAAAGGCAAGAATGGAATACAAAAGGGTGAAAGTAATCGTGAAAGAAGCTGTAAGAAAGAAAAAAGAAGAATACAGTGATATGTATGATAGGAGACTTTCTGATGATTTTCAGTCAAACAAAAAGTTTTTCTGGAAATCAATACAATTTGCCCGAGGGAGATCTACTTCCTCGGAGCTTTGTAAAATCAGAAGTTTAGATGGAAGTTTAATAAAAGGAGAAGAATGGATATTGAAGAGATGGAAGGATCATTTTGAAAGTTTGTTTGAAAGAAATGAAGCAGAGGTAAATATGGCCTCTGCGGATAGCAATGAATGTAAGACAAGTGATAGCGAGATTAGTATGGATGACATCATGAAAGCGATAAAAGGTATGAAATCAGGTAAGGCTGCTGGGTATGACAGAGTGTCAGTCGAGATGCTGAAGGCTGGCCGCGGGATTGTGGTAGCTCAGCTGTACTGCCTTTTCAATATATGCTGGGAGAAAGGTCAAGTCCCAAGAGATTGGAGCAAGGCCGTAATTGTCCCTCTATATAAAGGAAAAGGGTCACAGCAGGAGTGCAAAAATTACCGCGGTATCAGCCTTCTTAGTGTCGTCGGCAAATTGTATGCAAAGATATTAATTGAAAGGGTGATTAATGAAACTGATGGGAAAATATGGGACGTGCAAGCGGGATTTAGAAGAGGAATGGGATGTACGGATCAGGTCTTTTCTTTACGGTGCATAACTGAAAAATGTTTGGCTAAACACCAAAAAGTTTATTGCGCGTTCGTAGATTTAGAAAAGGCCTATGATCGAGTGGTGAGGAATGAGCTGTGGTCAACGTTATCTACGTATGGGGTGAGCGGTTGTCTGATCCAAGCATTGAAGTCTCTCTATGAGGGTTCTAGTGCCTGTGTCAGAATAAACGGAGCGTACACGGAGTGGTTTCCTGTCGAAAGAGGTGTTCGACAGGGATGTGTTGCGTCACCATGGCTGTTCAACCTTTTCATGGATAAATGTTTGACAGATTTAAAAGAAAGTATGTATGGGTTAAGAATGAATGAATTACTCATCAAATGTTTACTCTACGCTGATGATCAAGTAATACTTGCGTCATCCGCTAACGAGCTTCAGGAGATGCTAAATATTATGAATGAAGCTTTGAAAGGGAAAGGAATGAAAGTGAATGTAAACAAAACGAAAGTTATGCTTTTTGAACGAGATGAATCTATGATGAATGGCAATATTTTGATAGATGGGGAACAAGTGGAAGAGGTGAAAGAATTTGTATACTTGGGATCTAAATTTACAAAAGATGGAACATGTGAAAGTGATATCGAAAGGAGAGTGAATGCAGGGAATATGGTAAATGGTGCTCTGCATGCTTTTATGAATAGCCAGATGGTGTCTCAAAGGGCTAGACTGGCGGTGCATGCTGGAGTGTTGGTGCCAACACTTATGTATGGTAGTGAAAGTTGGGTATGGCAGAAGAATCACAAAAGTAAAATAAATGCGGTAGAGATGAGAGCGTTGAGAAGCATGAGTGGATTAAAACTGAGTGACAGAGTGAGAAATAGTGTGATAAGAGAACGTTGTGGTATAAAAGAAGACGTAGTGACTAAAATTGAAAAAGGTATGCTTAGATGGTTTGGGCATGTAGAGAGAATGAATGAAAGGAGACTGACAAAAAGGATTTTTGAGTCTAGAGTGAATGCGAAAGTTGGAAGTGGAAGACCAAGGCGAACGTTCCTGGACCAAATCCAAGAAATTTTAAATAAGTGCCAGGTCAAGACTACTCTAAACCGACGAACTTGTATGAAAGTTTTTATGAGAATGAAAGAAGCGAAGGAGATTACAAGGATCGTGGCAAGTGGAAGGATGTTGTCTCTGCTTACCCCTATGGGAAAGAGGCGTGATGCTATGTATGTTTATTTTATAAAGTTTTATATTAAAAAGTCTATTCCACATTATGAATAAGTTAAAAAGATATAATCTATAAAAAAAAGTAATGGAGTTAATTTAAATTGAACATAAAGTGAGGCCAAAAAAGTGTGATTAGGAATGCAAAATACATTGAAATAATTGGATTGTCCAATTCATAGAAACCCAAGTGTGGAGGCATTTCGTGAAGTCAGTCGCATTGAATGAAGTATGAATTGAATTTATCATGTAATCGCAATTTTACTTCATTCGCTGACTCACTTATTACGTGTAGGCAAAAGAAACTCAACCAGTGAATACGTTATCTCAATGCCGAGGGTTAGAACCGAGATAAGTTCAATAAAATCAAGCAAGCATTCGAGCCACTTCCGTTTGAATTAGACGAGTCTTTCTCAATTGCAATATTTTAATACTCTCGTATATTAGTTTTATTATAATTCGTACGTCGATATGCCAAAATGGGCGGTGAGTTACTGTAAAATATATTTATACAATTAATATTGATTGAGAGCGTAAGAAACATTATGTATTATTAAACAAATGAATTAAGTAACGAACAAAACAAAATAAAATATTCACGCACACCTTAATAATACAATACTTTACATGTTACTTTTATTTGAAAAAATTGAATTGACTTTATTTTTTTAATTTCATTATGACTGTCATATTTGTGTCTTATACTTTTTTAAATGGTTTGAAAAGGTATTGTGACGGATACGTCCTTACTTAAAAAAATTATATATATAGAATTTATATACAGACATACATATTACATATATTTATGTCTGTATATAATTTACAAAAAATAATTAAATTCATTATATGTATTCAGAAATATTATTTATATACATCCTTTTTTAGTCAACGATATACAGATCATACTGGCAACCTACATAAGGATTGTTATTTTGAAAAAAGAAAAAAAATGGAAAACGAGAGGGCCATGGGAATTTTGCGCGGTAAGAGGGAGTATGACATACGGTTTTTACTCCTGCTAGTTTTTGACAAATATTATTTTATCTTTTAAAATAAAGTTTCGTGTAAATTAATAAAGTGGCGAAGTGCTGGAGTACACAAAGGGACTGGAGTAAGATGTTATAGCATTAAAATATATAATATATTTAAATATAGATGGAATGTGTGTCACACGTTTATACGAGTATATATTGTAATTTAAGTTATTTTCAATAATATCATTATTGGTTTTATATCATATATACACACATACTGTAGTGATATATATAAATATGTATATTATTGAAGTATATATTTCGAACGAGCGTGCTTCGGCATGCCTGTAGTTGGTGTTGGGATCCTACCTTTCACTAGGAGAGGTTGGGGTTCGATTCCAGCTCATTATGGTGCCCTAATAAAAATAATAATATAAATATAAATAATCATAGAAGGTACCGGAGGTATAATAGGAATTTACTTCATCGGTATTGGTTATACTCATCAATGGATAAATACTTAATGTTTTCAGAAAATTATATTTCTTGTGCTTTACAGATGTAATATTATATATGAATATAATAATAGGAACGTCATGTCGCGCCATCTCATTACCTCTGACGCTCTAAAAGGATTGCTATGGAAACAACATATGTAGGGGTTCTAACCAGCTAGACTAGATTACACTTGGCCAAATATATATATATTTTATTATACTCCAACGTTGCCTTTAAACTATGTCAGATGCGCGACTCTGTGTATATGTATTTTATAATGTATTTCGTACATCGTTCTGGTTAGACGAGGTCGATACAGTTACAGTATGTTAACGTTAAAAATTTAAATGATATTAGAAAATCCCTTGGAACTTTCCAATTTAGTTTTAAAATGCTATACATTTAAAATAATTTCAAGCCCTCGCTAGCGCAGTGGTGTGAATACTCGCTTCACTAGCAGAGGTCCGAGATTCGATTCCGCTCAAAGCAAACTGACCTAGACTGCAGTGAAGCTTTGGTAGTGGCTATCTACCACCCTACCAGAAAAGAAAACCAAGCAAAAAAAGTTTGCAAGTGATCTGATTATCGAAAAAGGAGCTAGGTAATTCTAAAGCCGCTGTAAAATTTATTACTGCTCGGATATTAATTAACATCGTTGATTGGCAATGTACGTAAACATGGCCGCCATAACCATCATTATGAGGACATGAATGTGCACTAATGGCTCTTAGGCGAAAAGCCAATAAAAGTTTTACGTTCCACATAGCAGCTCCGTAATATAGGCCTCGCCATAACTATTCTTTCATAAAACACCGGTTATTACGGATATAACGATTTTAAAATAATAAAAGCAACGAGCATCCATATTTTCATATCACCACACAGCCATCAAGAACGTGATAGTTGAATATATACGTGTACGATTGTATTAAAGGTCATATTCTTCATCTTCTAAAAGTGCCAGTTGAGACGTCTTATGTTGTTCTGTTTCAGAGTTCATGCTTCGCAACCAACAGTACGTGATATCTGGCCAGATATAGCATAGGAGGATCCTGACTGAGCTTTATATTTATTTGGCGACAACACAATATTTTCTTCGTTTTATTGAATGATGCACGGTCGATTTAAATGGCCATATTAGATAGGATAGATAGAAAGAGAGATTTATTTTTTACTTTGGTCGTGTGGTCTAAAGCACGCTCGTTTTTTAAACATAATATGTACATGAGTATAGGTAAAGAAGAATTGAATTCTTTCACAACAACAGCCACGACGTCTGCTAGCTAAAGGCAGTTCTTTACTAATAGATAGCTGATAATGTAAACATTGTTTATAATCCTGACATTATTAATGGCAAAACAAAATTCCGTAATGAGTATATAATGTTGAGGGTAATATAACAATAGCAAACCGTGGCTCAATTTATTGATCACTAGTATACGAGTATAACAATTGGTCACTGTTATACAGTGACAATTTGCTTTACCTTAAACCATTTGTCACTGTTGAAGATTTCTTCAAAAACACAAATTTCTTTTTAATCAAAATTAAGTCAACATTTCTTTATATTATATTATTCAAGTAGGCTTTTAAAGCACTTTTGACTGAATAACGTTGTAAGCCCAATTCTACTAAAAAATGACTTAAGAACTAAAGTTCCGAAGCTAATACCTGCCCTGCTATGAGAAGAACCTATAATTACTTGGGTATGGTTTTTATTTAGACTATTATTAATATTACAGTATATCATCATCGCTAAATCTTAATGTCTGGTCTCCACTTCCGGACCATTTGTTTGACGATATTCTTTTTCTTACCTGCTGCCAATTGTCATCATCATGTCGACCAGCTTCTCGAGCTGAAAGCCATAGTCTTAGCCTGATACGGCCTTGCACCGATGATCGCTGAGACCTGGCCTCCAGTTTGTACCAGGTTTCAACTCCTGTTGACGGGATCTCGCGTAATGGGATGTTAACACAACCTGTTAGAAGTATTGAGGTTTATATATATATTGTTAAAGTCACAATGTAGTAAACAAAATAGTATTGATCCCAAGAAAATTAATGTACATTTGACAAATCCTATACACAGACACTAGATTTCCGTTCTAAAATAAACAAAAATTGACTACCAAAGTAATTATAATAAGTATAAAACAGTAGTAGAAGTATATAAAACTGAAATGCATAATGTTCGTATAGAAACAAGCAAAATTTTTAATAAAAACACTCAAGCCCTTCGTCGAAATACTTGTTCTACTTCGATATAATTTAAATAAAGAGATGTTATTCAAATGGGTTTTTTTTCTTATAAATTTCAATTACATTAACTTAGTTATTTGAAAATAACGTTACATGAACTTTTTATATGACGTTCACAAATATTTTAAAGATACTCGTCCAATCTCTTTAAAAATTACTAATTTACAAAGATTTTATTCAATGTTTTTTTTACTAGGATTATTGCAATGATATATATGAATATATAATTTATTTTATACTAGCTGTTCCCCACGGTGTCACTCGCGTAATACCCAAACTCGTGGAAATACATAACAATCGGCTACATTGCGAAATGATTCCATAAATTGTAAGTTAATTGCGAATAGTTTTGCAAATGTCGTGATAAGTGAACGAGTAAGTTTAATGGTTTAAAGCCATCTTCGTATTATCTTTCCCATAAATTGGTTTCTGGCACATCGGTGGGTTCTTTCAAGTTCAATAACGGGCATAGATAGAAACGCTTCTTCTATATTGTATGTATAGATCATTATACTCGTACAATTTATTTTAATTCAACTTACCTATAAGTTATGTGCCAACCTCTTAGATCTCGTGTTACAAAATAATTTTCATTTTCACGCAGAATACTAAAGATTACTCCATTTAAACTCGAAGTAAATAAATATTGAATCTCCTCTCGGCCATCAATCTTGTTATATCCAATTTTCCATAGCTCCCGCATTCGATTCGTTACCGTGGATTTTCAAAATGACACTTTTGCGAATCCTTTGTGAATTGAATCTCGGATGAAGAATTTCGACACATATTTGCTATGACATGAAATATGATTTTTGTATGTTATATAAAAATTTGTGTGTCGTGATAGAACCCGCATATCCCAGGAACCATTATGGGGTATGATTAGCTGGTCAATTTGCAGTGGAGTAACGTGATGGGTCTATATTCTAAAAACCCTCGTTCCTATGAGCGAAGACGCCTGTAGACGTAACTACGTTAATATACACCGATATATTTCACGACACATATCCGGTGTACGCCTAGGTGAAACCTTTCCAACATCTATATTTAAATGCATTTTTAATTCATTATTATTCTTGTTTATTTCGTTTTCCTTTTTGAAGTGGAAGAACATCTTTAGGCTCATGAGAGTATTTTTTTACGGATGAAACGCTTGATTAGCGCCACGAAGATGTGCAGCGCTTTTTATGCTAATTTGTTTGAAGATTAGGTGGTTTTAATATTTGCAAATAATATGTGGCATTTTAATTTGCCACACGTCATTTAATAACTTTATATACTATTTTTTCATAAAATATAAAATAAAAGTAACTCTTAATTTATCTATCCTAATTTTTAAATTAAAAAACACAATTTAATATAATAATTTCTAATATTGACAAAAAACACTTGGCATTTAAATTTAAAATTCGTATTTTGAGATTTCAATAAATTATTTGTATAAATTATCGACAGTTTTAATATTTTAAGGACATTTAAATTCATTGCATTCCTAAAATATCTTCCTTTTTCTCTCCCTCAATATCTCGGAAATCTAAAGTTTTAGTTTTATATAAAAATAATCAAGATTTAAAAATAAGTTTGCCAAAGACGTTTCACTTCTGATATATGTATTTTGTACGCATACACTTTTCATTTTCATTTTCCACGATTTGTTCCGACTTAGGACATCGTATTAGTTTCACTTCAATTCATAATAAAAACAATTTTATTACTTTTTTTTTAAACCGAGAGTTCGTTAGGTAATGGCTCCATTAGTAACTGTTTGACATAAACATCAAATAGATAGCTTGACACTTGAGAAAGCACATTTAAGTGATCGCAGGCGAAGTTGCACTGATTAACTCGTTATACGAGTATATGAAATAATTGGTTGTTAAGAGTCATAGTCAGTTTATACGATTATACTTTTAATCACTTTTTTTGCGTTCTACTAAAGTTTTGATTATCTCCTCATTTAAATATCATTCGTTAACTTTGTTTACCTCAATTTTGCATATAATTAGAATTTAAAGTAAACGTATTTAAATATAGGATTAGTGCGCATGTGAATGTTGAAACAAAATTAATATTTGCTTTGTGAATATAAATACGAGCACGACGGGATTCATTACTTTAGCTACATGAAAATACATCGTACAAATATTATTATTTTTGCACTCAGAAATTTAAAACATCTTTTAGCGTTTCATTGGTTCTAGTCTTAAAATTCAAATAAGCGTTTTCAGAATGTATCATGCATTTTGTCCCGGAAGAGAAGTGATAATTTCAGTTAAAAAAATATATAATATATATTTAAATGAATGGATTAACGGACACATTTGGAAAACAGTATACATGATTTCATGTTTGACTAATATCACGCTCAGATCAATGTTTGAATCAATCTATTAATTAAAATACTTACCAAGAAAATCATCTTGGCTTCCCTGTCGTGCGCTTTGACAAACTTGCTTGAAGAATCGACCTAGACCTCGAACACCACGGACTTCGTTCAGACGCGACACTGCGTCTAATACTGAGCTTTCATCATCATGGTCCCAGATGTCCAGGTGCAATACATCTGATGAGATATCGTCTATGTCACTGGGGACAAAAATTGCATGTTAGGTATCAAGAGTGAGACACCTACCATTTCTTATATTACCGAATTTCACGTACGTTTGCTTTAAAAATGTAATTAAATTTTTGGTGCGTCTTATGCAGCGATGGAATATCTTTAGTCCAAAAATATCCCTTATACTGCCACAGTCAACTACCGGTTGACAGGGTCGATTTAAAGTAGATTGCCCGTACCAACTACTACTTGACATGATACGATAGTTCTATCTCAACTTGTGCAATCAGAAATGTAAAAATCTCTTTCTTTTTAAGTCATAATATATATTATCTATTTCGCTTCTCGGGATCTGTCACAAATACTCGTAGAGATAACACCAGACAATAGAAAATCAATAAATAAATTAGTTACAAAGTGACCGTTAGTAACGATCGTTGCAGCATCGAAAGTCTTTAAGTTTTTTTGTGGTATTTTATAAACTGTGGGTATTTATTAGTGATTATTTGTGTTTTTGATTATGTAAGTGATGTGAATAACAATGAAAACCCTTGAAGTATGTTTTAATTTTAAAAACATGAGCCTATAAATACAAGACTTTTTTACACCAGAGTAGATTTTAATAAACAAATGATAAATTTGCATAGTTTAACTATTAGCAAACATGAAAATCATAATATTTGGGTCTTTCATGAATGTTTAAGTCCCAAGTACCACTATAGCGTCTTTTGACCCTCGAGGCAACCGAAGCAAAACCCTCCGTGCGCTATTTCCGTTAAAAAGCGAGGGCAAATTACGGGATCAACAAAATGCGGCCGGGCAGTCTAAGGGTTGTCTAAAAATTAAAATACGATAAAATTTATAATGTGGCTCATGGAAAATATTTTTTAATGTCAGAAAAATACACTATAAATACGCCATTACTGTAGTATTCTACATTTATCTTAAATAGTACATTTAATAAAAATAATGTAGCTTATTTATTTCTAGGATTTATATGTCCTCGTTAGCGTAATGGCAAACTTGCTTTTTGCTGGAACTGGAATTATTGTCAGCGCCATTTTGTCTAAGTTTGGAGGGGTAGAAACTTTTAACTTTCATTATTTATAGCCGTAAATTATGACAGTTTGCTTGTATAGTCCTACAAGCAAATACCTGCCAACAAACATAATAAATTGGTTGCCGATACGTTGTGGTTTAGAAATTCTTGGACATTACTTTAAAATATATTATTACTTACATACTCGTCATCATTATCAACGGCACGAGATCACTATCAACTTTATAAACATCGGATTTGTCAAGCGATATATTGAATACTAGCTGAACCCGCGACTTCATCTGCGTGGAACGTTTTTAGGGTAATATTTTCATTAATTTAGGCAAAGGGAATATTCCTACCAAATTTCAAGTCTCTAAGAGATATCGTGACGAGTCAATAGTTAACACCCCCGCAACACCCCTTACAGGTAGAATTCCGTAAAATCCGTTCTTAGCTGACCTCTACTCGGTATAAGGAATTCTCGGTAATTCCTACCTAATTTCAATTCTCTACACCTTATGGTACCAGAGATATCGTGATGAGATATCGTGTCCATAGATACCTGGATATCGCTTTTATATATATAGATATAGATTAAAAATATTTAAAATAAAACTAATTTATATACATACATGTCCAATGTACATTTTTGGACTTTAAAATTATTTAGTTAAATAGCACAAACAATTCCATTGGGACTGTAATTCGTTTTACAAACGGTTTGAATACGAGTTTTGATATAGTGTATGAGTGACTTTTCAAACCATAACGATTGCAACTTCATTATATTTAACCTTTCCAAAATCTTTTGTATAACTTATTATAGCAGAACGATGAAGATCAAAATATTGTAATATAACCAAAATCAGGTAAAAATAATTAAATCACTTTATAAAACTATCAGCAAAATAACGTAAGGCATACTTTTCCTTTTCCTTCGGGATCCATATAAGGCTATGGTTAAAAAAGGCGTAGATTGCAGTTAATAGTTTCACATAACGATCTTCAACTCTTCATAAAATGCATATAATAAATAAATACAAATTTAAAATTTATTCAAAATATCTTATTAAATTAACCACTAACTGTTTACTATTATTTTAATTATTCTATGAAACATATCTGTCCCTAAACTGAGTAAAGCCTAAATACCTAAATATTTATGGTTCACACATATACATGAAATCATGAATAGCGTTACATTCACATTTAGTTCAAATAATGTTTAATGCGGTTTTCTAAGAAAGCCTTTAATTTTCTTTAATGATTAAGAAAACCATGTCATGCTTGTTTAAGAGGGTTAATAAGGTCCTTCTGTATCATATGTATTTTACCTACTTATATTTTGTTACAAAATGTCTAGATTTTTATAATACGATATCTAAAAAAATATTTTATTGATACGAAAACCTCAAACTGAAACAGAAACTTGAATAAATCAAATAATTGAAATTATTGTATCCTCTGTTCTGTGTAGCGGTTTTGTGGTTATTTTCATTAAATGCTTCATGCATTTGGATATTTTAAATGGGAACTAATTTTCGCTTTTATTGAATACGTTTTAATAATCCGTTAAAAATATTAATATTTTTTATAGTAATCATATGTCTGACTAAATATATTACAAGTAACTATAGATTTAATCGGTTTTATGCCTATAACATGCTACTTTTAAGACAAAAATCTTAAAATATAATCATAATTAAGTAATGCTTACATTATATTACTACTCACATGTGTAGTAAGTTTTTTTTTATTTAGTCTAGGGAAGCAAGAGGAAATTACATTTGTATGGAAAAATATTTTTCTATTATATATATATTATATATATAGGAAATTACATTTGTATGGAAAAATATTTTTCCCCTTAAGAAGTCCGTTTGTTCCAGTTAATCTCTAAATCAGCGAAACCGATTTGGATGAGACTTTCACAAGCTGTTAGCTAATGTAATAAGAAGTAACTTAGGTTAATTTAATTTTTTTAAATAAAGGCATCCGGAATTACGCAGAGAATACCGCAAGATACAGCTACTTTTTATTATGAAAAGGATGGTAAAAGTTTACAAGTATTTATAAGTCTCTTCGCATTTATGATAAATTAATAATTAGCAATACAATGCATACATTAGATATCCATGAGTCAAGTTAGACTTTACTATTTAAATAAATATATATTTTTTACTTTTTGTATAAGGAGCAAGCCTCCTTGTAAAAAATAGATAAAATAACACCATATACCTACTACATCATATGTAAGTATTGTATACCAACGTTTGGTAAAATATATTATCATATTAAAGTAAATAAAATTAAATAGCAAAAGGAAGGAAAAGACAGTTCCAAAATGGAGTATTAAAACTTTGATATAAATTCTAATTTAGTCTACGGCGACTCGAGCGCGTGCTCGTATGCTCGAAGTGATTCAAAGTTTCCGTTCGACGACTTTACGATGCTTGAAAGTTAAGGGCCCTTGACTATGCTTCCAGCATCTACAGTGTTGACATTATCGTCGAACTGATTAAGCGATATGAAACTTGAAACGTGTAAAAAATATACCTACTACTTTAAATAACAATATTTTTGATACCTTTCTCAATACACAGTATAAGCTTTGGCTCGCCTCGCTTTGCAAGCAGAGGAACCGATTACGACCCCAGTAGGGCGAATTTAGAAAAACTGTTTTCTCTAACTGATCTCAGTCTGGACTGGTGGGAGGCTTCTGCCACGGCTACGTATAGCCAAACAAAGAGATTTTGTGTTCCGGTACGATTCTGTGTAAAAACCACAAGAGGTATATTACTTCTTATCAAATTATCGCGCTTCCATCTTAGACTGTATCATGTATCATCACTATATGTCCTAACACAAGTGCACTCTCTATTCCTTCATTCTCATAGTTCGATGGGATGGCAATCCTACACGACCGGAGAAATATCAGGCGCAGAACTGACCGCTTAACGTACTCTCCGAGACACGGGGGTGGAGCACGTTGCCAACTTCTCAACAGCAAAAACTGAGAATTTCTTAACTGAAAACTTAATATCGAATTTTTAATTAGCCCGACCCAGGACTCGAACCCCGGACTTCATGTCTGGAGCCAAATATTTTGTCCACTAGACCAATGATCAGTCTCTTTCTATAATTATCTTGTTCAAATTTTCCACATAATACATTTTTTTTAGTTTGTATCGGATAAAACTTGAAGTTAACAAAATTCTAAGTACGAATTGAATTGATTTTTATTACATTACTTGATTCCGTTTAATTTAAAAGTAATAATAACGTGTTAATAATGTTTTATGTTTATTTACTTAACATTGAAATGAATTACGCGTTGACATTGTAAATAACAATGTTGTTGTATTACAGCCCTATCTGGTGTTGTCTTATTGCATTATCAGAACACGAAGTTTCTCCAATTCGTTTCAGAAACTTCTGTGTATTACTTGCATATATTTTATATGTATTTATGTTCAATCCTAATACAGTTTAAGAGAGTATTACACTAATCTAAGAAGAGGTAATACTCTTCTTAATAGTTAGAGGGATGGTAAGTAGTCATAACCGAAATCTACCAGTACAGAAATAGACTATTACAAAATACTATTGCCAAAATATTCCCTGTCGTGAACTCAAAATCCCTGCTAGAAAAGTGCTATACGCACTTATATATAATATAAGTACATTATATATTTGACTGCACTCAATGTTCTGTTATATTTTTCAACAGATTGTTAGAATTTAACGAAGTTAAAATAAAGCTTATATGAAGGTTATTGACATAGTAGCACCAGCAACACTTAATTAATACCAGCGTAAAAAAAGTGATAGACTACTATTGACCCACTGTGTTGCACAAACCTCCTCACTTGCTGGAAAGAGTGTTTTTAGAACATAGACCTACCAAACTATTTTACTGTAGATTGATAGGCTATACATATCCCAGAATTGTTCCAGGTATATTCAAACTTCCTCGCGGGATTTTTCTAGGTCGAAAAGCATAGTGATGACTTTTTAGCAAGCACATACATTTTACAAATAGAACATAATAGTGTTATCCCTCAATTAATGTGTTTGTTCATTGAGCCAATGCTCTCACACTGATATCATACTGTGAAATAAATTAACAAACTATAGGTAAGTGACAGTACCTTAACGTCCCATAGCTGGGACAGGCACAGGACTCCTCTATCATAGGGACGGTTTTCTTCGTAAAAAACTTTAATACTTTGTTAAATAATTAGTTGCATGAAGGTATAGGTACATGAATATGTAAATTAGTATCAACATATAACAGTTGGCGCTTTAATATCACGCCAGCGAGGACGTCGAATAACTCGCTGCATTATAGTTTGGGAGCCCAAGATGCTAAATTGGCTTATTTGGGCGTCATAGGACCTATTCAGTTGCGAAGCTTAAATAATAAAAAGAAAAAAAAAACGTTATATAATGTATACCTTTTCATCCTTTATTCTTGACCGGCGTCCTTACATGTGGGGCTATCATTTAGTTTATTTTACGTGGAGAAATACTTTTACGCACTGAGTGTGGGACTCACTGGCTGTGCCAGAATACCCACTAAAACCCAGCGGCACCCTCGTCAACCTTTGATGACATTGCCAGAGGTCCGCTTGCACATTCTGATAAGCCTGGTTGCGGCCGGCAAAGTAGATCACGGATTCAAAGTGGAACTAAAAGACGTTCATAACGATGCCTCCTTCCTCCCAGCCTCCTCTTTTGGAGAAGAGGGGCATCTGGTGCTCTTTCTTTCTCTCTCTCTCTATCGCCTCCTTCAACGAGATGATAGCCTCGCAGAAGGAGACAACTCCACTCCAGGCCGCCCCACTGCCAAGCAATGCGTCAAGGTAAAGCCTTGTATCTGGCACGCTTTAGTAAATCCCGAAATCCCCACTTGGGCTCCCATACTATGAGACATTTAAAGTTAAAAGCTTTCGTTATCGATTTAATATTACACTTACAATTTGAAGGTCTCATTCCATTTCGGCGAGAGTGTGTGCGGTCGGACGCTAGTAGCACGAATGTAGCGAGCGGGAAGCCTGCCCAAGCTGTCACGTTGTTGCCGGCCGTCACGTCGCTTGAAGCTTAGCCTGAAGCCGTGTTTCCGACCTTCGTCCTCCGAGGCGCGGGGAGATGCAGGCAAGGAGGCCGGCTGAATACCCAACATGCAATAGGGATCGCTAAATCCTACGCAAAACATAGAAAAATATTATAAATAAACATATCGTTATGTCACGCTTCCGAAATCAAAATATTCTATAATCAAACTCAAAACAAAATATCTTTTTTCAAGTAGGCCTTCTAAAGCACTTTTGAATCGTCAAATATAATTTTTTTTCAAACGCTAATTCTAATGTACGACTGATGATGGTATTAAAGAACGACTTAAAATCTAAAGTTACAAAATCAACAAGCTATTTTCATTAGTCCAGTCTCTTCGTAAGTAATGAATCTACCATTGGTTTGGAAGGTTAATTCTACTGTGAAGTTTCCGGAAAAAAACTTAGTAGTTACTCTATATATCGTCAACTTCTACAATTATGTCACTTTCCAAGTGCAATTATAGGCACTGAAGTTAAATGGTAGCGTTTCTGTCATAAAACTGTTATTTCCTCTTCTTATAATTAAAAAATAAATCGTATTTTAAAAAAAAACTTTATGCAGGAGAAGCAAAGTATACGGTATATCAAATATGATTTTTTTTCAAGAAGTTTATAAAATTATTAGTACAAATTTATCCTGTCAAGGCTTAAATATTACGAGACACATAACAATAAAAAAGTATTTACGGCATTTCTTTTGATTTTTTAGCTGCGCCTGTATGTTTGTATGTCGCGGAGTTTTTGAGCCCGACTTTTAAACACTTCAAATCGTTGGATAATTTTGAAATTTTGCACACTTGTCAAGGACAAATGAAAATACACCAAAAAAAACTTAGTTCCATTCTCTTTGCTAAAAACTTCAAGAATAGTTCCACTTGCCGGGAATGGTTTAATTTGTGTGTCTGATTCTATCCTTAGATATGAAAGCTATTTTTATTTGACACATAATATGGATTATAGTTTTAAGTCATTAATAATAAAATAATCAATCAAAAGCCAATCGAATTAAAAACTTTTATTGTTTAAATGTTTAAGGCGCTTGATGATATTACAGTAGTCATAAAGACCCCACGACTTTTTTAATTAAAGCAACTGTTACCTATTAATAAAGAAAATTAACCTTTTTCATTTGGCCTTTTATAGTTTTTTTTTCGCATATTATTCAGTGATTCAATTCGCACAGCTTATTAGAAAATGTCAATCTAAAGTGCCTGTCGAATATTGAGCGAAAGATCATTACTTACGGCCTAATTCAATTCAATGTGTAGGTTAAGGTTGCTTAACTGTACCAATTTTTCGACCGTTTTTTCTTTTATACATTGTAATATTATAATCTTCAAATCACTAATGTAATTTAGATAAAAGCATGTTTTATGGTGAGTATATTTCCCGTAACAAGGATACTTTACTGTCGGACCCATAGATTGTTATTTTTTCGTAATATTATTTCTGAAGAATAGTACTTTTAGCGGGTAAAATAATTTTCTTAGTAAAAATTGGATACAAAAAGCGTACACTACATTTGCGAAACATTTCTAATACTGTAAATTGTCAGAGAGCTTATAAAGAGCGAGTTTAATTTAATGGTGTTAGCATTTGTTCGCAAACAACTGTACAACTGTCAGAACAATGTTTTGTACCCAGAATTCGATTTTGAATTGACTTTGACACTTGCAACTAACAATTTACATAAATTGTTGTGTGATGTTTATGTAAACTAATATTATAAAGAGGAAATATTTGTATTTTTATATGTATGTATGTTTGTTACGTTTTCATACAAAAACTACGGGACTAATTTCAAAACATTTTTTCATCATTAGACAGCTGCATGTTCACTTAGCGACATAGGCTATATTACTTTCTCAAAAAAAAAAAAATAGGGATCTCTAAGAAAAATGCATTAATGTAACCCAAGGTGTGACATAAATAAATTGTTATGGCGCGTGCTGCGACTATTGAAAGTAGAACAAAAACATGTTCTCCAATATTATAGAACCTATTAATATCTATAAAAAAGTCTGTGATACCATAAGTCCAACTTCTCTAGTTATGCCACTATGACTACTTTTTTACATTTTAAAACTTAATAATAATGCCGACAATAATCAAACCATATTATTCATACATTTGAATTAATTCTTATCCTATTAATTGATATTTTATTAAAGACCCAGTTCAATACCTGTAAAATGTTTTTTACATTATTAAAATCGGACATTCCATTCCAAAGATATAACAAATTAAAAAATCGCAATCTAAAGAGAATAACGTATCCAGAGTCGAACTATAGAACAAAACAAAACTACGTCAATTCTGAGACAATAAAGTATTACAAATAAATCTCTTTTCTAATATAATACAAGAAAATTGTGCATTTTGAATTATTGTTTTTTTTTTTAACAATTTATAATGACCAGCTTGAAATTACTGGACCGATTTAGAAAATTCTTTCAATATTTCCTTACTAATTATAATCGACAATCAAACTTTTTGTATAAAATTTTATGCCAGCAACATAAATAATGATATAAAAATCATCATATACTTCCCATTTTGTATAAATTATGTAAAAATTTAGGGGTTAAATATTTTTTGATGGTTTCTCCAGACACGTTTAATACATACAACGGCTTTTAGTTTATGCGGTACTTTTAAATAAGGGTATACTTTCTCACAAAAATTTGGTTAAGCATCTTTTACATCGCGTTATTTCTGTAATCGAAAAAACTATTTGGCATATACTCGTGTTATTAAAGATTTTGATAGTCTGACATAACGGCGCTTAAAAAAAGTCGTTAAATTGTACCTCCGTTATTGAACCATTAGAAAATTGTATTTTGTAATTTGTCTGGAGCTAGATAGGTGTCCTCTGGGGTAAGTAACCAATTTACGAGCAAAAACTTGTCGGGGAGCAAAAAAAATGCCTTTGGGTACAGTATTATGTAGAAACCATAAGGATATAAATTAGCTTTGACGGCCTCGCTGGCGCAGTGGTGCGAGTACTCGCCTTGCTAGCAGAGGTTCCGGGTTCGATCCCCGGTAGCACGAATTTATGAAATTGTATTTTCTAATTTGTCTGAGTCTGGACTGGTGGGAGGCTTTGGCCTTGGCTAGTTACCACCCTACCAGCAAAAACATATCGCCAAACAAATTTTAGATTATGTTCCGGTACGATGCTGTATAGAAATCGTAAGAAATTTTAGACTGTATCATCACTTACCATCAGGTGAGATCATAGTCAAGCTCTAAACTGTTAGCGATAATAAAAAAAACCTTCTACCAGGTTAGCAAGCATTCTTTCAGATTGTATCATCAATTACCATCAAATAAGATAACAGTCAAACGATAACCTTGCATTAATAAAAAAAAATGTGCGTGTGCTTATGTAATCGCGTTAGAAGTTATAGTTCTATGGCGTAACAAGATAAAAATCTTTTCAAAAAATTTATCTAGAAAAATGACACTAACAATAGTAAAAAGATATTTAATACATTGAAAGTTTTATTACAACGCATTATCTAGTTAAATAAAGTTTATTTAAAATCACAAACAATTTTTTCTACATAATTAAAGAAATGGACATTTTTATTTTAGTATGCGAGTTATACATATGATATTTACTATTTCTTTCACGTCCGTTGGTTGGAGTTCAGTAGAAATGTGAGTTACAAAAGGCATAAGATAGCTAAAGTATGATACAAATATTGTTGTAGAAACATTGTATAAATATCTTACAAATACAGCATCAATAGTTGTATCATGTCGTGTCGTAAAAAGTACAGGCTGATTATTGATGGACAGATATAAATCTTCACGTAAGAAATTGATAAGTTCCCCAGCATTTTCTGTGTTGAAATTAACATTAAAATCTCCACTTAAAATCAGAGGTAACTATCCTCTCCTTTACTCATGTATGTTCCTCCGACCGTTGTGTATGGAAATAATACATACATACATACATAGCATCACGCCTCATTCCCATAGGGGTAGGCCGAGACAACATCCTTCCACTTGCCACGATCCTTGCATATCTCCTTCGCTTCTTTCAATCTCATTAAATCTTTCATACAAGTTCGTCGGTTTAGAGTACTCTTGACCTGGCCGTTATTTAAAATGTCCTGGATTTGGTCCAGGAACGTTCGCCTCGGTCTTCCCCTTCCAACTTTCGCATTCACTCTTGACTCATAAATCCTTTTTGTCAGTCTCCTTTCATTCATTCTCTCTACATGCCCAAACCATCTAAGCATACCTTTTTCAATTTTAGTCACTACGTCTTCTTTTATACCACAACGTTCTCTTATCACACTATTTCTCACTCTGTCACTCAGTTTTAATCCACTCATGCTTCTCAACGCTCTCATCTCTACCGCATTTATTTTACTTTTGTGATTCTCGTTTATGAAATAATGCTCGTTTTAAAAAACGTAAACTAACTTTCATTGAATATATATAGTTTATAATCTGTTTTCTATAGTTGTCTGAAAGTTATAATTTTGATAAGAATGTCGCGTTGATATTTTCAATATCACAATATATCCAACAAGTAAGTAAAAGTAAGTAAGTAGCAGCCCTTTTAACGTCCCACAGCTGGGCACAGGCCTCCTCACTCCGAGGAGCGAGGGTTTTTAGAGCATAGACCCACCACGGTGCTTCACTGCGGATNGAGGCAGTCAACAAGTAAGTGTAATAAAATAATTAAAGTATTAACGTACCAAAAGAAGAATCATAAGATTATCTTTTTGAAGTATAACTTATAACTCTAACAGATTTGATCGCTAAAATCTTTGCTGCAGTAAATCGAAGAATATCATTTTCAAAGAATCATACAATTTTCCTTAAAAATAAACAGTCAAATTTAATTTCGTATGAAAACGTTTCGATCGAATGTTATTGAATAGATTGGGAAATGAATAGTTAACAATCAACTGAGCTCAAATTAACAATTTAAATGGCTCACAGAATTTTCATTAATTCTAATAGATACATTCAAAATTTTAATTAGTGGTTAAAAGAGCTTCGTGTGGGTTTTCGTTGTGCGCTCTAATTTTGTGTCAATTACTTCGCAGTATCGAATATAATTAGGTTACATGTAATATTTTGGATATATTTGTTTCATTATTAATTAAAATATTAGATATTCGAGCAAGCTCTTTACGATTATTATGTAGCTGCGATGTTATGATAGTATGTCTAATAGATTTACTTATCATAACTATCGGATATTCGGTTGACATTATGATTTACATCGATGAATATAAATATATATTTTTAATAAAGTATCATTAAAAAATTCTTTAAATATGTATTGATACGGTAGGGATGTCTCTGCGTTTTTAGGTGTTTTAATTTCACGTCGATAACATACTTTAATATATTTTGAGTTATTTTAGCATTTATACCCTTTAGTGTAATACTACAGGAATAGCAATGTTTACAACAACATATACATTTTTTTGTTTGTGTTGTTGTAAAACAATAAAGAGAGCAATAAATATCTTCCTCGTTCATTATTATTATTATATTTAAGGTGGTTTAACGCGACTACGTTTTTCTGTATTTGATTGGGATATTTATTATATGTTTGATATTTTATCATGTTGAAAAGCAGTTGTTACTAAATATCCTTGGATTTTTATATTAAAGTTCACAAAGATAGGGCGACGAGAATCCTAGTGTTAATGATGTTCCTTTAGAATTAAAATGATAGTTCTATGTAAATTTTATATTAGTGGAACATAATAAAATCTTATTACATTCTACTGAAATAAAATAAACCTTATACAAAATGCGAGAAAATAAACAGATCATAAAACATATTTATAGACACTAAAAGGACATTACTTGTCGGGGTGCAGCATTCATCCAACTAACAATGTACGTCTACGCTTTATGATATTGGAGAGCTACGAATTGTACTAGAATTTTCCGTATACTGTACTGAGATATACTTTTATATCTTTTTATATAACAATACTTAGTGTACGAGTATTGTATTGTGCTAAAACCAAAATCACATTTTTTGTTAGTCACCGTCGCTTCCACTCATGGACGTCCACTGCTGGATATATGTCTCACCTAATGATGACTACAAGGCCTGGTTTTGCCTCTGGCTCCTGGGGTAACAGACGACCTTCTTTATATCGTCGTTCCATCTTTTGGAGGAATTGCCTACACTGTGCCAACCGATGCGGATCCGCTATTCCAGTACCTTCGGTCCCCAACGTCAATAGGTTCGACGAACTATATGACTCCCCCTTTCTCGCTTCTGCTTCGAGATTCGTAGGTTCTCCTCATTTCTGATTCAATTGCGTTAAGTAATTTAGAATACAGCTGTCTTCATTGCCCGATGCGAGACTCTAAACTTCTGTATGAATGATCGACCATGTTTCCGATCCGAAGGTCATTCCTGACAACATTGCACTGATGAAAAGATCTCCCATAGTTTCACTAACAATACCCATCCGATTTGAATTCAGCAGTTGACGTCTTCATGAAATTGGACGTATCTAACTGGACTATATGTCCCAAGTGTGTAAACTCGTCTATATTCTCAAGTGCTGAGTTCTCAACGATGATCGGATGGCGAGGGACATGTATATTAGACATAATTTTCGCCTTATATATCTGTTATTCGCCGAAATTCAAACAGTTTCATAAGGATTTCATGCGATAAATTTATGCAGCATCGTATGTCACAGATGGTAAAAAAAGGTAAATAACAGCCCAATACCGTTCTACTGCCGAGCTCATGCTTCGTCATGCTTATATTTTGATACATAAACCCTCCAAATACGGATTGGCCTTCATATTGGACATCCCCAAAAGTACTCCAGGAATATGTTAAGATTTTTTATCGATATTTTCTTTTGATGTAAAGCACAATAGTGTATTTTTAACATCAATTTAAACATATTTGTTTTTAATATAGAAATTTAGTAGGCCTATTTAAAGCCTTAAAAAACGATTAAAGTGATAATATAGGGCACTATCAAAGAAACGTATTGGTATTACGTATATATTATATGGTATTTTAAGAACCAGAAGCATTCTTTTAAAAAAGTTCGTAGAGCTTACACATACATAAATTTTGTACTAAAAATGTTAATGCTATTTGTACAATGAATATTAGAAATGTGATTTAACAATAGTATTCATAAGCCAGTCTTCGTGAATTCTGTGTAGCTGCCTCAACGATTTTATTGGAACAATAGAAAATGCTAACACAGTAAAAAATCGTGTAGTGTTTGTTTTATAAAATATATTTGAGATGAAATCGCAAGCTTTGCGGTGAACGTTTTGTTTATTTAAAAATTTCAATACGACGGTACATGAAAAGGAATAAGCTTTGATACATAAAACTTTGCTGAGAATATTATTTAATCTTTCATTTTATAATGTAGCCGAGTTTTTAATTTCTTTTAAACCATGCGACAAAAATAAATATTTTAAACTCATATGCAAGAATCATTTGTGTATTCGTAAATTATATAAGAATATATTTATATTTTTGTACATATTCATCTCGTAAGGTAACTATTACCTAGAAAGTTCTAAATTATCGAAACAAACAGGCTGATTGACAAATAATTAAAAAATATTTCATATTATTTTATGCATATACAAGTTTTGTATAAAGTAGAATTAGGATAAATAAGTTATACGAACTATTAGACTGAACTATTCTAAATAAAGTAACCAATACAATACTTCTAAATGTTTTAATTGATCTGCAACTGAAAGTTAACAAACAATCATTTATAAATTGCGGTAAAGATTGTTCTTTCTTGCTCTATACAGGGGTTTATACTCATAAGAATGAAAGCTGTGGACCCTATACATATTCCACGTTGCTCAAACGAGGGTTGACAGGCCAGAGATATCTGACAACCGGAAACGATTCTAAGATATGAGGGTTTATTGTTATTTTTACCGAAAAGCATGACAGTATATTAGAAATCATATCTAACATCAAGTGTTGAGTCATGATAGCTTCTGTATTTTGCCTTTCTTACAATTGTATTAGTTCACAGTCTCACAATTTATATCTTGAACAAATTGTTTAAATAAATTTATTACAGTATTTGCAAAAAGGTGTTCACATAACACATATTGATAGGTCTCGTAAAAGGCTTAAATGTTTCTTTCTATGTATTTACTTAAGAAGTTAGCGTTTGAATTGACTTAATATTTCTTTAAAGAAATAAATTTCAAACAACAGTACTTAATTTACCTGGTGTTAAATTATTATTGTAATTTATAAAACCAGTGATAATTAACTAGCCAATGCAATTTGAGTTAAACTACAGCGGGGCCCGGTTTTAGAACACATATAAACATTTACTATTACATACTGCTCCGTTTAATGGTACCTATAAAACTAAAGTGCCTCATTGGTGCGCAACTTGTTCTGTGACAGATGTTGAAATCTTAGGTTTGAGTTCCAGAGTGGATCAGAAAATGTATTTTTTTGTTTAAAGTGGGGAAGTTCGCGCTATGCTATATGCCCATGTATCGGAGAGAACGTTAAGCCGATAGGTATTAAGCCATTGACATACGAGAGAGATAGAATTTAGGATGCATGTTTTGCGAACTGCAATATAATTGTGCTCTGTAATATCTCATGTAGAAATAGTTAGTCTCTACATGAAATTATCCGCTGTCTATACTATTTATTATTATAAAACTAAACTAGTATTCATCTTAATACAGTAGTTATGGTTGACGGTTTCTCAATGGTCTCTCTTTGCTAATAGAGTTCCCAGGTTCCTTTAAAAAACAAGCAACAAATTGCGATCTGATACTCTGCTATGTAGAAACAGATAACAGATAAACCTGATATGCAATTAGCGCGCTTCTATCTTTACTTACCATCAGGTGAGATCACTGTCAAGCGTTGCCTTTTCAACAATAGAAAAAATAGAAAATAATGTAGGTCTAAAAGTGAAGTATGAAACATAATGGAGTTAAGGTTAAATGGCTGTTTTATTCTTCATTCGCCATACACGGATAAGAAAACTTTAACGTAATTTCACGTTCAAGCTGAGAACAATGTCTTTCCAATAGCCTTCTTGAGTTACCAATTTCAAGTCAGGTTGTTCCGGCTTATTCCAGGTAATTCAATAAAGACTTAGCTATACCTTCAACCGGGTCACTTATTGTTGTTAAATTACATAAAAGACAGGTTAATGTTTAGACATGTTTTGCCTGTAGTAGGCCCTACTGGTAAAACGCGTGGATTCGCAATTAAGATATCGCGTGTTTGTTGCCTGGACAGGTACCAATAAGTGGGTAGGTATTCAACAGCCCAAATAAGCAAATCATTGCCAGCTTCTGCAGCACGTGCACTGTCGGAAAACCACCCGACGGAGAAGGCCAGAGAAACACAGAATGTTTAAAGTTCTCCAGGGAAACCTTAACCACTGCCGGGTAGCGCAAGACCTAATGCTACAATATGTCACCGAATGGTCAGTCGCTTTATAGTCGCTATGGTAGCAGAACTCTATCAAATACAAGATCATCCACATTGGTTTAGCTGTGGTCTTGGTAACGTTACTATCTATAGGGCTAGAGATAGTGATGGATTACCCTGTAATCTCTTAGAAAAAAGACAAGGCTTTGTTGCCGTGCAGTAGGGGCCATTTTCAGTGATAGGCTGTTATATCTCTCCTAACTGCGGCCTTCCTGCTTATGAAGCATATTTAGACAGGTTGTAATTTGTATGAAAGGGCTAAAGAGAATGAAAGAAGCAAAGGAGATATTCAAGGATCGTGGCAAGTGGAAGGACGTGGTCTCTGCCTACCCCAACGGGAATGAGGCGTGATACAATGTATGTTGGTACCACTGTGTATCTCTTTATAAAAGAAACCTACGTGCTTGATTGTTCTTTTCAATCTAATATAATGATTTTCAGTGAAGGAAAATATCGTGGCGTGCATATTATGGGAGCAATTCTGTTGTATACGAAGCCTGCCAACCCGCAGTGGAGCAGCGTGTTGAGTCTAAGCTTTGAAAACCTTCTCTCCTAAAGAAGGTCCTACTGGGCACAGGCCTCCTCACTCTTTTATTTATCTTTAGTAAGGGAACTTATGCTTTTACATGTAATAATTTTAATTCAAATACAAACAATTTTGTTCAAAACATAATAATATGTTAGTAGGTTAATATATTAACCTTACCAAAAAGTATTTCAAAAGTTATACGGAGATTTCAAACTATTGTTTGTATGTTTGATTGACTACTTATCACTTTGTTCCCACTAATCTCCGCTAATTATTTCAATTAAAAACGATTAATTTAGGAATTTCCAAGAAATGTGTCAAATAATCTTCATTCACTTTGTAACACTAGCATTTTAATTTGCACGCGTGTTATTTTAATTTTATGTTTCTCGTATAAATCCTTCAGGTTTGAGTGGTTCCGTCATAAGCAGGCGAAAAAGAAATTGAAGCAATCTTCATTTCATACTGTTTATTACGAGACATTCTTGTCTTAAATCTTCATGCTTCATTAAAATGTCTGCGCGAACCATACAAAAGCTGTTGGAATCCGTATACGAGTCGCCTTTATGTTACACAGAGATAAGAGGAAATAGAATTTCGTTTAAAAAGACAAAACACGTAGGAGACAAAAAATAGCAAATAAAAATATTTCATTGCAATTATCTTAAAAGTTAATATCGTAAAATAGTCTTAACAACTGTGACATTTTCACAAGTATATCCGAGAATTTCTGACCTCGATTGTTATAATTTATTCCCTGCAAAATATTTAATTATTTTACGTGTTAATGTCAATACAATTTTATTACATCCGTATTTTTTCCAAGACGATGTGTGTTATATGGTGTAAATTAATTATTGACAAAGTATTCAATTACTGTTATTTTTTTATCAGAGAGCATCGTAAAAATCTTAGGCAATCAACTTTTAATTTTATTTATTAAATGTTATGTTTTTTTATGTAAACTTATCTTTAGGGGATATCTTCAAGTCGTTTTTCTATAAGTGAGATTATCTGGGTGTAGCGCAGTGGCATTTATTATTTTTATATTCATAATATAAGCAATGATAGGCTACGAGGAAATTGAAGGAAAGTTTAGCTTTCTTAGAGCGAATCATCCAGCTGAAGAGTTTGAAGCATCTTATGAATGATTGGAAAACCGTGATTTGAAACCAATTAAGAAATACACATTCCACGGAAATAATATATTTACGAATGGAAGCAAGATAGTAGTTAGTCAAGACTGAAAACCAGATATTTAAATTCGAACCACTCTGCTCTATAGTTCAAGCTGAGTTATACGCACTGTGCCAAGCAACTTTACTGGCGTTAATAGAACAAAACTCTTGTAGCAATATTTTCTGCGAATCGAAATCAGCTTTAGACATAATAACCCCTGTTGTACCCCTGTTGGAGGGAAACTTAAAATATTAATCAAATAAAACTTGAAATTCCGTATATCGATTTTGGGAATAAGTCTACCTTCTTCTTAACACGCAGATCCATTACAACCGACAGGTTAAATATAAAATTGATCCTAGATTTCCTTAAGATGATTTCTTACTTTTTCCGTTGCACTTGTTTGTGGTTTTAGCATTATTATTATATATATTTTTAGTAAAGATAAGTATTTCATTTTGATTTTTCTAATAACTTTCCTAGCAAATTATCGCAAAACAAGCTTAAGTTGGTAGCAATATATATTTTACAAGATGAAGAATAAATATCAAATTAAATGAGTTTTGAAAAAAAAAGTTAAACTACCTTTAGTGGGCTTAATTAAATAAATCGTTAAACACATTATAATCTTTTCAACTTATGAAAGCCCAAAAAGATTTTGCAGAAAATTAAAGACTTAAGTTACACTTCAGCCGAAAGGGGAAATTTGCTAAAAGTATTACCATACAAGTATATGAAGTTTACTAAAGGACATACCACAAGGGACTTTTCAGTGAGGTCTTTTGACATTCTCATGAAAGAGGATAAAATATTAACTCGCAAAATTTTTTACGACCTCTTCGCGGTCATACTATAAATCTTTTCGTTTATATTGATATTTTAAAAGGAATTTTGCAAATTATTTCGTTATTGTAATTTTTTCAAAGATATTTTTTTCAAAATGGCAGTAAAG
The DNA here is from genome assembly GCA_015832385.1 of Elymnias hypermnestra. Classification (NCBI taxonomy): domain Eukaryota; kingdom Metazoa; phylum Arthropoda; class Insecta; order Lepidoptera; family Nymphalidae; genus Elymnias; species Elymnias hypermnestra. The sequence continues at coordinate 15,167,294 of JACTOM010000929.1, forward strand.
AAACTTCCGTTTTAAAGAATATTACGTATTATCTTTATTAACTACAAATATAGATAAAATTAGCATTGTTGCTTGTAATTTCATAGCAATAGCTAGTCAGTAAATACATATGAATGCGAACGGGGGGTATCGAAAAAATAAGTTTTTAAAAGTTTTGACCAATTTTTAACTGATAGATTGTCAAACTTAAAAGGTTACCTTTATTTCTTAAATATGTATAAGAATATGGCCATACTTGCAATTTTAAAATAAAGATACCGATCTAAAATACAAGTAATAAATAGTATTGTAACTATGCAAAATTATGTCATTTTGCTAAATACTACAAATCTTTAGTGAAATTTAATCTGAGTACGAACAAGCCTTAATGCCTGGAAAGCTTCTGATTTAGTCTGTCGTCGGAGCTTGTGAAATCATATATCTATATTCATTTCTTGATTACATTAGGTTCCATAAAATAAATTAGTTTTCAATGGGAAGTAATAAAATGCAAATATTTTAAGTTCATAAAAATTCATAAAAAAGGAAGAGGTTATCAATTCTATATATATATATTTTTATGTTTGTAGCCTCATAACTTTCGACTGGTTGAACCGAAAGGTGGTGCTTGTCTCAGGGTTCCATTTTTTTAAATCTAGTTCTGACGATGGCATCCATGAGAAAATTACGGATTAGTCTTGAATTTGCATTAGGCATGTGTGAGACAAATGGACGAATAACCCAATATCACGCCAACCGATGTCGATGATTTATTTTTTTTAGAAAGGGTATACTGTTGTTTGATGATAGTTTGGTTAGGTTTGGATCATGGGATCCCTGACAGAGTAACGGAATTCTTCAATTCTTAGGAGCAAATTAACGATACTCGGCAGAATCGCTTATAGGCTATCCAGACATTTGAGTCACCTACCGTAACATTGGTATAGTCAAGCGATTGTCGTAGTTAAACATGATGATCAATTGAAGCTCTCAACGGCTTCTAGTAAGGGTGCGGTTTGTGGCAGGATATGTAATTGTTTGTAATCAAATGGCAATGAGCTTACGTTTGTTGCTGCATTGCAATATTTATAAGGTTGTGGGTTCCAATATAAATTTCACTTTGTAAAGTTGTTTCATCTAAGCTTTCTCATATGAGCAACGCGTTTTTTAGGTGTACCCCTTCAGACGATTTTTTTGTTTACTTCTGATTCACTAAAAATCACTAAATAAATAAAAGTTAAAAAAAAAAGAGATCCGCCTTCAAAAGCAACTCTTACACATATATGCTTTAAACAGTTAAAAATAATTGCGTATTCTTGTTTAGAGTTCTTCGTATTCTTATATTTGGAGGCGGTGTCAGCCAAGGTACCTATATATATAGGTATTGATTTTAACTACATATACATAATCTATAGGTGTAAGCGACACCGGAGCAGCCAAGTGGACACGCGGGAAACGCCTACCTTGGCTGACGCTGATTCCGAATATAAGAATACGAAGAACTGCAAGACGCAATTACTTTTAACTTTTTAGAGCGTATTAATATATTTGTAAGTGTTGGTTTTGAAAGCGGTTCCTTTTTTGTTAAATTTTTTATTGTTTTAAACTTAAATTTTCGTGGTTTATTAACATATTGACTATTTGAACGGGTACATATCACGATGGCGATTTTAATTTTTAATTTTGCCGATATTTCGACCCAGTTGCATGGATCGTGGTCACGACGATACTCATCGTACGTACACCGGAGTATTTTTCATACATTCCTTTCAACGTTTGAGAGATGTTGATCTTAAAGAAAGACTCAAAATCTCAAGTTACGAAGGTTACTTCGCTACCTGTCCTGAAAAGAATCAACAGAAAACTCAATCGGTTATCTTTTTTTTAACATAATCACTTTAATATAATATAAATTTATGTCATTTAGATTAAAGCAATACATTCACTCCTACGCTTTTTCAACTTTTTACTGCATTATTATATCTTTCATTTATTTTAATTATGAACTAGAGATGACTGATTTTTTAAAACAGACGGATATTAAGATAACTTAAAACACAATATAAAAAAAAACGAGGGAAGGATTGTCATAAAAGGCATTATCGAAAAATATTAACATAATACAATAAGTGAAGGATATAATTTTATAGGGTAATAGCGTAATAAAATATATCAGTTAATTGAATTGTATCTTTTTATGACCACCTGACCTCTTAAAATGTCATTTTTTTAATTTAATGAAACTTAAAATTCTTACACCGTTTTAATGTACATATCTGGCGACAGTTAAATCCTGTTTTTGTTATAAAACACTAGTTAAATGCCTCAAGTTGAAATACAAACGTTTACCTGAAATCAATCAATATTCACTTATATTATTAAGCAAAGAATATATTACAAGAAGCAAAAATAACCAAGTGACTTCATTTTTTAGGCCACAAAAATTTAGAAATCATTTATGTGCCTGAGACTACTTATATGTAACAATACGCAATTAATTTTCGATTTACGTATACCTTTGATTTGATCTAGAATAAACTCAAGTAATATGAACACTTTTACAAGGAAACCGTATTCACCAATTTGATGGCCTCCTCGTATAAGGAGTCACCTCGCATTTTAGGCATTTTGTCGTTTTGATAATAACAATGATCACCCCATTTATAAACCTACGTCGTAGTTCTTTTTTTAATCATATAATGATTAATCAAGATTTGATGTTTAAAAATCTGTCATTAGAACAATATTTTTTTTAAATACTCTCTTACAAAATTAGACTGTAAAGAGTCAAGTATAAAACTTGAGTCTTTACACATAATGAAGGCCTCGACGCACGGCTGCGAACACTTGCTTTACTAGGTGAGGAAACGGTATATTCTAATTTTTATGAGTCTGGACTAGTGGAAGGCTTCAGCCGTAGTTAATTACCGTCTTACTAGTAAAGACGTATCGCCAAGCATGAGATTTGTGTTCCAGTACGATGCTGTGTATAAGCCATTAGCTCGCTGTAGAACATTTTTTTGTTCTATGATCAATAGTTTCCTTCCTAGTAGATTAATTGTTTCACACTTTGGGTTACATTAATGCAATTTTATTGGGGATTTCTATTACTTTTTGAGAAAGTAATATAGCCATATATCACTCAGTGAAAATGCACCTTTCCAATGAAAAAAATGTTTGAAATTTGTCCAGTAGTTATTGTGTGAAAGCGATACAAACATACATATACATACGAGAGTACAAACAAAAACACAAATGTTTACTCTTTATAATATTAGTTTAGATAAGTGTGGGAGACTTTATACACTTCTGTCCGCTCATTTTTGTAAAAATTGGTACAAAGTTTTTGCATCACATATTAATGTATAAAACTTCGCCTTCATGTATTGTTCACTTTTAACGTGTGGTCATAAGCACACCCGATGTTTTTAAATAAATAATTTGTTATTTCCTACCGTTAGCGTCTTTAGCTTCCAATCCATCAGCTTCAATGACTGCGCATCCTAAGACTACTGTAGGAGGCCGTTCACTTCCAGCAGCACGTAGAGCACGCATGTGAACATCAGGAGGCACCCTAAATGCACGACGAGCATATTCGATCATTTCTTCTTTGTATGAAGCAAATTGACCGTCTGGTGCTGGTGCTCCAACTGCATTCTCGATGCAATACAACACCTGTATAAAATATAAAATGATATTTTAGTTCTCTTTTTAATTTGCTTTCTTATAATGTATAAATCTTTCGTGTCACAATGTATGTTATCAAAGAACTCAAAAATGGCTTGACCGATTTTTATAGATTTATTTGTAGATCCAAAGTCATAAAGATCTTTGGTCTTCCTTTCCGCACCTCCTATTTTTATTCGCGATACGAAATTGTGCAATTCAGCTAGTGTATTTTTATTATAATGTTATTACGAGGAAAAAAAGACTAGTTAGTCATAGGGTTACCTAATTTAGGTGTATTTCTATGTGTTTAGGCTGAATAACTGAATAAAATATGGCAACTGTTGGCTGAATTTGGATATTGTAATTAAAGTAACCAACTATTACGATCCCATTGTTGCGCAAATATATTCTCAGTCATAAGTGACAGGTTTTGCAGTTTAGACCCACTACGTTACTTCTGCGGATTGGGAGGTTACAACATTTGATTGAGATTTCCATCGAAATGCTTTCAAGATATGCCGATGTCCTTTTTTAAAGTAATTTTTTTAATTAAATGAAAATCTACTTGAAATTTTCTATGAACAATTTAATTCGAAATAATTTTCGTCGAAATAATCTTTAACAAAAACTTATAAGTTGATGTACATGGAAAGTGAGTTAACATGAAATAAGTTGGAAAATTATGCCTCTGAAGAAACTAAACAAATCATTATCAAGACAAAGTACGTGTACGTTGGTATTCAGGATAGACTGGGTAATGAAAAAGGGCCGACGTGTAGGAATGTTTAAGTGGAAGGACAAGTTCGCGTGTTCCAAGGCTATTACAAACTTGCAACTCTACTTAAGTATATTCAATTTGTCTATTTTCTTACCCACTTGTACCTATTTATCAGTGGGAAGAGTAACAACCGAAATAATCTGCCGACAACAAAAGTTTCTGGCTTTTATTTTTTTCTTTGTTTTCTCTGACAAATAGGCTTACGGGCAATATTAAAGATTAAAATACGACCTAAAATTCAAGTTTACAAGTATTACAGGTTGGCCGTAAGGAAACGCCCGCCTGTATAGAGGGCGTACCATACTCTGGCGGAGTATCCAGCGTGGGCACACCAGCGGCATATATTGTTGTCACTGGTTAGAGGAGATCTTTCACTGGAGAGCATAAATGCTCGCTTTTGAAGTTGGGTGGAGGGCGGTTGTCCTCTTTTGGGAGACCGTCATTTCGCTGAAGGACACAAATGAGAGGCTAAGGGAGCAAAGGGCTGAAGCCCTCCCTCGCCGTTGGAGAAGGTCAGGTGGCAGAAGTCGCACGTATGCGCTTCATGCTTCACCTTATTGAGTCCTCATAGTCGATGTCACTAGATTGGAATGCAGCTAGGAAACCTCTGGTGATCTCGCTAATGGGTGAAAAGGGATTCGCTTGGTTTTAGTGGCTATTCTGTTATCTGCAAGATTTCATATTTCAGTATCACCTTTAGATATCATCCAAAATCCAAGAAATATAAAGCCAATTGATATATAGGGGTAGTTCATATGGAAAAATATAGTTGTTAATTTAAAAATACCTCATTGTACAAGTGTTCGTGTTCTTTATGTGACAGATGAGCAGAGACGCTGGGAAGTCCAAGATCTTGAGGAGCAGGCGGTGGTCTTTCAGCTCGAGCTTCTGCTAATCGTAGTGCCGCCAGTCGTCTGTTTTCTTGACGCCAAGATAAAGCTGTGAAGCTCTCGAAGTAGGACCCATCGGTATCTTGAACCCTGTGTCATAAAACAAATAAAACTCAGTAAGCAAACGCAGACACAACATTTTTTATTATTATATAACTTCAATAGTATTCGTAGAAAATACCGTTATTACCGCGTCGAGGTTTTTCATTTTTTAATCTCTCTTGCATGTTACGTATATAACGGTCGTAAACCTTTCGAAATAATATTTGAAATTTGAACAATACTTCAAAAGAGCATCTATAATAAAAATATAAAAAAATATTAGCGAGATATTTGCTTTTCTTATTTATAGATATCAACATAAATTACTATTTACAGGTTAAACAGTCTCAAAATTTGCGTGGTTAGAACCATGGTGGACAGAGAAGGCAGCTGGAATGCTGTTGTGTCCTTTTACGAGGACGTAATGTTGCAGAAGGAGGCGGTGGAACGTGTGACAGAGATGGATGGAGATGCTCCCGCCAAACGACGACGGAGGGTTGGGCACAGACGGATAGTGCACGACCATCGAGTGCCCCCCTAGGGCTATGGGGACCTATTGCTCCTTTAGAGGGATTCCGAGGGAGGATAAGTGGCATGCCATCAGAACAGTAGAAATAGGAAGAGAGGAGACCTGTGGGCATATTGTTGACGAGAGTGGGGATGTATTACGACCGCGTGCTTTCGCCAAAGAACATAGGGAGGAGCATCGTCGGGTTTTCGCCGGTAAAAGTCCGGCATAACCCGTATAGTCTCGTGGCGTTGTGGGTATCCATGCGGATTTCCCGACGAGAAAAAAAAAGTCTCAAAATTTGTCTGTTTTAAATACACCTTCAAATATAATACGATATATTTCTATTACTGGCAAATAGAAATTCCGTGAAATCCGAACAAAGCAGCGGTAGAAGAGTTTCGATTTAAATGCCGATAAATGTTTTGTTGAAAAAGCAGGGTCTTCAGAGTGTATGAATTCGTGTTCATCGAAGCTCATAACATCTACGGATGACCTATTTTTTTAATATGTAGAGATATTTCTACTCACAAAAGACCAAATGTGTGAGGACGTTTCTATTTTAATAATTTATTTTATTTACATTTTAAACGTAAATCTTTCTCGGAGCTAATTTCAATTGATGTTTTACCTAGAAGATAAGGGACATATAGTGATGGACCAACAAATGTTGGGCCCAAATACAAGAAATAGAAAAAGACTTATAAAGGGCCTAAGTTTGTAACCGCTGCAATTGTTGAGGTTACAAATGTTCTGTTGTTATATTTTTTATCAGATATTCTAAAATTAATAAAAATTTAACAAAATTCTTACTTTTTTATTAACTTATTGTCCGCTAGGAGTTGGTTTTTGTTTTTTGTTCCAAAAATAAAACTCCTTTATATATATAATAAGTGTGTAAACTTTGAGCACTCGACAATTCATTTCATGAGCTTCCTCTCGCATCGTATTCGTACAAGTTATTATATTGGACACTTTGAAGACTCTATTTCCATTGTATTATTGATTTGTATTTATCGTTAACCCTGTATATTAATGTTTGGTACTCGCATGAAAAATATAAAAATTGACTAATTTATGTTAGCCAATCATGTCTCTTACTAATATAAACATCACGAAACGAAAATCAGTGAGTAAAACTCAGGTTTGAATTCTAATAAAAAAAAATATTATTACCTCTGCGTTTTTAAGAACTGGAAACTGTGTTTTATAAATAAAAACTTGCGTAATAATTATTTATCAACGTTCGACGAGATGGTATAAAAAATAGATACCTTTCATTAATCTATAATTAAATGATCAAACTAAAATTAATCTTTCTATTTCTGATGTTTCTTTTATACTTCATGTATAATAAATTCTGTACGATCGAGACTGAATAAAAAAAAGTCGTAACTTTTTTGTTGCTGTTTTGATCCAGTAAACGCTATCTAAAGTGACTGGGTACCTGCTCTCATTGAGATTATTGTCCTTTATATATAAATGCCAAAGTTCTTTGTTCCGAATCTGTATAAACACAGATTTGTTTTAGTTGTTTTTTGTTTCGAGGAGAGAAAAAGACAATTTATTTATCTGGATGGCGGACATGGATAGTCGAAAGTAAATATCGCAAAATCTATCGAAATAAACCTGAATGTTCAATTACAATCACCAAGTGTAACATCACGATACAGTCCTAATAGGAAGTGCCCTAACACGATAAGAGGTAATGTACCTCTTGTAGTTACAGTAAGGCATATATTTGTTTTTAGGACGATAATAAACCACGAAGCCTCCCAACACAGACAAACAAGTAAGTATAGTAATATCTTCAATTTGCCTTGCCAGGAATTGTACCGAGAACCTCTTTTTTGTCACTAGGAAATGATGTTACGCACCCCGGAGTAGGAAGAAATTCTTCCAATCGGGAGTGTGGGACTTGTTGAGTAACCAGAATACCCAGCGCAATCCTCGTCATCCTTGGATGAGATCACTAGTGGGTCCCAGTACCGAGAACCTCTACTATTAGTGTATGTGATTGCACAATTATGCCAACGAGGTCGTTATAGTTATTTTATATAAGAAATTTATTTAAAAGAACAATTCAAATTGATTTATGCATCTTTTAACGCTTTTGTATGTATCTTTTGCCTTCAGCCTTGTCTTCAGCCAGAGAGAAAAGACATAATATACTTTATTTAGCGACACTTTATTTAGACATAATATACTTTATTTAACTGCCCAAAAAATTTTAATTAATTTGGGCAACCATGTATACGGGAGAAAATTGTGTCTTTTTAAACTTTCTATTGCCAAACATAAATTAGGAGGTGAAATGAAGTGTAAAAGTTTATTTTATTGCAATGTTTAGTAATCTTTGTAGTCGTTAAAGTACAATTTCTTCTAAGTTTAAATCTTTAAAATTTTTTTAATTTATTGGATGAATAAAAATGTATTAGATCCAAAAATGTTAATGTATAGAGAGAGGGTGAATTAATAGTAGAAAATAAAAAGTAGAACATATGAGCTTACGTATAAAACACTAATTGATAATATACCGTCATAATGTACATCTATATGGCGTGAACGCTTTTAACAACAATAGGTGTATGTGTATGGTCATAATGTATCGTACAGTTCGTAGAATTCTTTTGTTATACAAACCTTTTCAGCAGTTAACCTATTTTGAAGTACATAAAATAATAATAGTAAGACTATTTCATGCATTTTTATTGTTAGTGTAATTTCTTAACTTAAATATAATATAGTAAAGTAATTAAATAGCAGCGTTTTAACGTCCCACAGCTGGACACAGGCCATATTTCATAGGAGAGAGAGTTTTTAGAGCAGAGAACTACCATGCTGCTCCACTGCGGATTGGTAAGCATAGGGCACAAATTTATCCGCTAACACAAGAGCACTCTCTATTGAGTTCTGAATTTGCCCCATCCCGGACTCGAACCCAGAATGTCATGTCTGAAGCAGAACAAGCTGATCACTAGACCAATGAGGCAGTCAATCGTAACTTGGAGAAAGTAATATAAAGTAAAATATTAATTTATTTATTTACCTTACCTTAAGTGAGGTAAATAAATAAAGTAGCAGCCCATTTCTGTTCACAGGCCTCCTCACTCATAGTAGAGAGGGTTCTTAGAGCATAGACCCACCACGCTGCTCCACACACGGATTGGCAGGCATAGTACACAAGTGTACTCTCTATTTCTTCCCTCTCATAGTCTTATGTGACGGCAAACCAACAGTTCGGGGAGAGATCAGGTGCAGGACCGATGGCGTAACGTGATCTTCGAGGCTCGGGGGTGGAGGACATCCCAATTTGGGGCAAATATTAAGAAAATTTTAATAGAAAAATCAATACTGTCTGTGGCCGAACACCAAAAAGCAATAACTTAAGTATAATTATTCAATTACCACTTTCCGAATACAAGTTAACTAACATCGAGAGATAAATAATAATCAAATATTTAATAAATTAGAAAATAACAGATATCTATATTTTTTTCTGTAAATAGCTTGTGTATAACAATATTAATAAAAACTATTTATTAACTCTTGAGTTGATTAAATCAAAAACTTGAGGTATATTCATATGTGATTTTCTTTCTGGCCTGTCTTATGAGTGAGAGAGTAACTATCGTTCCAATGAAGTGGTCTTTTGTCCGAGCGGAAGACGATGATATTAGAGAACAACTTGAATCGAAAGCTACGAGAGTTCCTTCACTCTAAGTTCAGATTAGAACTCACAACAAATTCATTTGGGTGTCCCTTTTTTACCAATATCACCACATTATGATTTCAATTTACTGTATTTAAAGTAGTTATTCAATCACTCCCATGTTTTGATATCGTAGAAGTAATTTCAGTTCGCTTTTGTTTAATAAAAGATTTAAATTTATTGAGTTACTTATTATAGTTTACCAGAATTGGTGATTTTATGTAACCTACTAAGTCAGAGCTATTGAATACGCTTTATGAATTTAAAACAAAAAATATAGTATTTAATTTTGTTACCCTCGCTTTAAAGTTAAAAGTGCGTGCGTACAAAGTACACATGTCAGACGTGAAACTTCTTTGGCTAACTAATTTTTATGTCTTGTTTAGGAGGGAGGGAATAAGGAAGATATATTAGAAATTTAATAGTCATTAAAATATTTAAAAGTGTCGAAAATTAATACAAATAATTTATTGAAATCTCAAATGACGGATTGTAAATAAATCGTGTTTTGGTCAATATTAGAAATTATTTATTAAATTTTGTTTTTGCATTTAATATTTGGACAAGAGAATTTATGAAATATTTTATATTCTACGAAAAATAGTATATTAAATTATTAAATGATGAGTGGCAAATTAAAATGCCACATGTGATTCGGAAATGTTACAACTACCTAACCTTAAAACGAATTAGCATAAAACGCGCTGCATATCTTCGTGACGTTAATCACGCGTTTCAAAGAAGTTTGACTTCGAAAGAACTCATAATTGTATAGACATAAACTTCATATAACAAAGTCAATTAGGAATCTATCGCAACTAAGATAAGAGATAGGGCAGTTGCACTGCTAATGTAAATTGCCATTTAATGAATATGTCAAACGCCCTATTTCGGTTAGCTAAATTCTCTTAGTAACTAATAATAGCATCGATCTCAGCACAAGTAGGTACAGTAAAAATGAAAGTACTTCAAATATCCAGATAGTACTACATAAATAGTTTTTGTTGATCTTGAATACTTATCAGCAATGAGACGCGAATGTCAAGGACTTCGTCCCCGGCTGGTTAAGAATAAATTAAAGTTTGAATTATACAAAGTAAATCAAGTATTTGCATATTATAGAATGTATAAAAATGACAAATGATTTGCTGAGTCTAATATAGTGCTTGGAATTTCCTTCACTCGTGCATGTTTATTTTCGGGTATATCTGTCCAAATAAATCTTTGATATATGATCCACACTTAAATTTGCGGTTTTTTTTCGTACATAAAAGTTATACAATCCACAAAGTCTCGCCCTTTGTGTAAAAACTTTTTCAGTAAATTTAAATGCGTCTAAAGATTATCAGTACCGAAAATTTTCCTTTTCCTTCAATGAGAATTTCTTTTTCATTGAACAGATTTCACCAGATTTCTTTGACCTTCCAAAATGTAATATAATATTTTATAAAATTGATAAGGAAATTCATTTTCGGCTAACGTGACTAAAATACGCCCTTGTGAATTTATAAGTTTTATATTTTAAAATTAGAACTGGTAGAGAATTAATATTTTCTTAGGTTTTCTCTCACGATAAAATTGAGATTTCACTCAATGAGTTTATTATATATTAAATTTTTAACGTGTATGGTTATATTATTTCTCAATTCCTTCATATACGATACCCACTCTTTTATATTGTATTAGCTAAACCCGCGACTTAGTCTGCGTGGAATGTTTTTTGGGGTAGCATTTTTTAATTAACACGTAACACGTAATGATGTCCACAAGGCTCGATCTTACGCCGCCTGGCTCCAGCGGCTACCGGCGACCCTCTTTATGTCGTCGGTCCACCTTGTGGATGGTCTCCAGTGTACACTGCGCCGCCCAGTGCGGGGTCGCCACTCCAGTCAATTTTTTAGCAAGTTTATATATCAGTAGTTTTAAATATCAGTAATATCTTTATTCTTATTAATTTATTTACACTGAGTTTATATATTATTATAATTATTTTCGGCTTAATCTCATCTGATGAAATTAAATCGATAAAATGCAGTGAACTTTTTCACTGTATTCTTTACAGCATTGTACCAGAAGGCGGATTTTTTGGGTTGGATATCTAATAGGGTAGTAACTAACCAAGACCCGAAATCTTTGAACAACCAAAATACTGAAAATTATGTCAAAACCAATAAAAATATTTAAACGATACGCGTTAAAATGTATAAAATATTATACATAATTATAGCGTCGCTAGAAAAGTTACTTTTGCGAGGGTTATTTTCTCGTTAAACAAATGAATTATAATTTGGTTACGTTCTAAATTTAGTTTGGTAATAAATTAAATTAAATGGGGCATCAATTTTGTTAGGGTTTTCGCGTATAGGATCCTGACTGTTGGAAATTACTGGTGCGTGAATAAACAAACCTTATCACGGCCGGGGTCCACTCAGGCAATTCCTATACTCAATATTGCTTTTATACAGTTCAATCAATGTTATTTAATTCGTTTCTACTTGAAATAAATTATTTAACTAAATTTTATAAGTAGCAGTTCAGGCATCGTCATTCGTAGGAGAGAGGGCTTTTAAAGCTTAGCTCCACAACGCTGCTCCGCTCGAGGTTGGCAGGCTAAAATATTCCAAAATTGCATCCTAATATATGCAGTTATCCTTTTTTTATGAACCACGCGTTTCTTTTTATTCCTTTTCTTATACATTCAATTCGGTCAAAAATTTATGAGGTTTTTGACTTCTTCGATTTTGAAATGGTAAATGTATTCGGTTTACTATTTCTGTTTCGAATCTAGATTCTCTACTTGCGAAACAATTACTCATATCATTTCACCAACGAGGCCGTTGCAAGCCGACTTGAATAAAGAATATAAAAAATTTTGATTTTGAATAATTGAGAACAAAAACATTATAGTTGATTTATTATATCGACAACCCATCGACATCAACAACCTTGTAAGAAAATTGTATTTGCTGTATGCCTCAATAAACCGATAATTGATTTTTTATACCATTCCAATCAGAAAAAAATACTGCGTCGATTTGTCTAGGTCCCATATTTTTAGGACAAAAAAAACACAGCAGTAGTTCACCAAAAATTTGTATTTCTTAAATATTGTTAGCTTACAGTACATTCAAATTTGGTATTTTATTAGCTTTGTTCATTACGCCATTCTTGAGGTCAGCAAAATATTAAACCAGAAACTTACGCCATCGATTTTAGAAAAGTGTTTTGGCTCTGGTAAAACGTTCGTACTTTGGGCATACAGCTAATTTAATAAAACAGTATTTCTAAGATTTGTTATTACAAAATATGTTTTTTCATCATGTTTTAAAAAATAGGTTATTTTATGAAATTATGACTCTTTGATAAATGAGGTAATATATAAGTCATTAGGAGAGACCTATTTCCAGCAATGGACTTCATCAGTTGTCACATCAATTCTACAAAGTTTGAAGTGAATCGGACCTTGCAATGAAACGTATCGTAAAAAAATTTTCAAAACGTCAAAATATCTAAAAAGTTGACCATTTTTACATAGGGGCCATCGATAGGGAAATGGGAATCGATACTACATAAACATGAGTGTTCCACTAACCCTTCTATGAATCATCAATCCTTTTACAAATTACGTCGAATTTATTATGATTGATAATACATTACTTTACTTACTGACCTTCAGACGTTCTAGACGTTATAACTTTATTTGAACTCACAGGATTTTAGAGACTTTGTCCATTTAATTAAATATGCAATTTTTAGCCTTAAGTAATCTTAATGTATATTTTTATTAACAAATTTTAAAGATGGTTAAGGTCACAACGTGATTTTTTTAGAAATAAATATTATTGTTGAAACGCCCAGTAGTAAAATGTTAATATGCTTTGTTTGCTTACTTTTTTAATTTAGATGCTACGTTAAACATTTCAATCGTTAATTAAAATACTTATTTACTCATCCACTCAAGTTGATGTTAATAAAAGTTGCTTAAAATTTTTGTTAATTGTTTGAATTCAATTAATTAATAACCTTAAAAGCAATGTATTAATTGTGCCAATGCCATCTTTATGAATGTTCTAGTAAAAGCTTTCTATGCAATTACTTTAATAAGTTCTTGTCAGATAGCGCTGGAATTGACTTTATTTATACATTACTTTAAAACCAGGTTGTAAAATATATTTGAGAGACATTTAAATATTAAGAAACCTATTTATACATTCAAACTTATTAACGTTAAAGTTTTAAAACGTGTCGTTAAAGTGTTAGCTACCGTCTCGGTTCTTATTATTATGAGGTTGCCAAAGTGTCAATATTTTACTAACAAAATATCTCATTTATATTCGACATAGATGTTAAAAATTAGCTTGAACGTTGAAGTAGATAAATTATAAAAACTGCGCACACTCACATGCCCACACACTCACACAAATATCTACGCATTTAATAGTATATTTAAAACAATATAACATTTTAAATATAGAATACAGTTCGTCATTTTACTGAACCGTATTCTTAGAAACAGTAGTTTTTTATAGAATCGTTGTAATGTTTTTGTAAATGACAAGATTACTTAAATTATATTAATTGAAACGATTGAAAACTAACAGGGGATGGCAGTTTCATATTAAATAACATAATTAAGGGGTATATGGCCTCTAGCTAGATTAGCACGCTTCCATCTGTATCACTGTGTCATCACTTTCCATCAGGGGAGATCATAGTCAAGCGCTGATCTGTCTGTAATAAAAAAAAATCACATATATTTGGCGGCAATCACTCGTTGGTGTCTAGACATAAATACCCCATTATTTAAAGTTAAAAAAGGTTATATAAGGTAGAAGTTAGTGCAGTTCTCAGTTTTAATCAACGTCTGACAGTTATTGTTAAATGGGTCTGCTCTACTGTACAATTATTCCTTAGATTGCCCGGCCGCGTTTTTATTGGCTCCGGAATTTGTCCGCGCTTTTTAAAGGTAATAATCGTCGCGTCCTACGGCCCGCACGGACGTTTTGCGTCGGCTGCCCCGCCGGTCGAATGATGCTTAAGTAGCTATTGGGTCTTTAATATTCATATATAACTATCAAATGTTATCTTTTGTTTACTAAATTAAGATTCTGGTGTAGCGTCATTTTGCGCTAAACTTTGAGATAGTGAAAAAGTCCGTTGTGTATTTATAGGCTCATTTCTTAAAAATTAAAACATTCCTCAAGGGTTTTCATTGTATCACTTATATAATCAAAAACACAAATAATCATTAATAAATACTTACAGTTTATAAACTACCACAAAAAAATTAACGACCTTCGACGCGACACACACGCCATTAGTAACGGTCACTTTGTAACTGATTTATTTAAACACTATTTGATTTTTCTATTGTGTGGTGTTATCTCTACGTATATTTTGTAACGAGAGTTACCGAGAAACAAAACAGATAATATTATGAGTTAATAATAAAGAGATGGTTATATTTCTGATTGCCCAATTTAAGGAAGAACTATCGTATCATGTCAACTTTTAGACACGGCCAATCTGAGGGTTATAAAATATTCGTAGAAAAGAGTAATTATTGAGTTTCCTGCCGGATTTTTCTCAGTAGATGTCCACATTCCGAACCGGTGGTAGATTAATTGTCAAGAAAGTTTATTGAGCTTACTAGAATAAATGAATATTTTAGTTTGGTTATTGACTTTTATTGTGAAATCCTATTTTACTTAAAAATAGTATAATTATGAGCATGTTATTAACTTTCTGATTATTTCTCATTCCTGACACATTCAAACACACCCACTCACAATTACACACAATAGGACACATACATTTCGATTTTTATATTGTCCTACTTATCGTTTCGTGCAATATATTGTAAAAGGTGGAAGACAACTGATGCCTATAAAACAAGGTAACCTAGTTTAAGCGTCAGAGTCCAACTTAACTTATATTTAGATACTACTTAAGATGGATTACATTGATATTTTTATATTTTGTAAAACCTATGTTTACAAATGTAAAAAAGGTATTATTATATTATATCCCTAATAAAATATGAAGAGCATAATATTTCTTATTCGTTGTGTAATGTTTATAGATGCTTCGTTATCTGCCTATACAGGCACGGATCGCCGGCAACCTTAGCCACTTGTTCACATCACGCATGATGGATGCTCAAACATATCGCACCTGTCCTTCACGCATAATTGCTTCCTGTGTTGATGTATCAAATTTTTATCCACACAAGGTTAATTGTTACTTTATCATTAGTTTTACAGAAAGAAATAGTAGTAATGCAATAAATAAATGCAAACAAACGATAAATTTCTAGAATATTATTATCCAAAATATTATACATAAGGGAACGTGGAGGTATAAATGAAGATGTAGTGACTTAAATTGCGAAAGGAATGCTTAGGTGGTTTGGGTCGTAGAGAGAATGAATAAAAAGAGACTGAAAAAAGCATTTATGAGTCAATAGTGAATGGCAAATGTAGGGGTTGAGTAGAATAAAACCACGCAGATGATTTTGCTCGAAAAAAGCGGGGAATGCGTCGCCTCTGTGCAGGGATCGGTTGGATTGACGGTTCTCGAAGAATCTTGGTAACGATGTGTACGCTTCGAGAGCCGTTGCAGCAGAGAGCTTTTTCAAAAGATGCTTCTATCGCCCCGCCTACGAGAATGACGCACACCCCGTGTCGAATGTTTATTGGACGAATAAAACAGAATCAAATATATAATTACACAGCGTACACAGATTATTTATTAATAATCCCATAGATAAAATATCTATGATTTTGCGTCGCTTACAGCAAAGTTGGAAGAGGAAGACCAAGGCGGACGTTCCTAGACCAAATCCAGGACATTTTAAATAAGGGCCAGGTCAAGAGTGCTCTAAACCGACGAACTTGTATGAAAGCTTTAATAAGAAGGAAAGAAGCTAAGGAGATATGTAAGGATCGTGGCAAGTGGAAAGACGTGATCTTTGCCTACCCCTATTGAAATGAGGCGTGATGCTGTGCTTGGTAAGGATATTGTTAGATGCAGCCCATTAACATCCCACTGCTGGAAACAGGCCTCCTCATTTATAGGAGAGAGGGTTTTTAGAGCATAGAACCACCGCTCTCTCCTCCTTCACTCTTATAGTCCGATGTGACGGGAATCCGACACAACTGGAAAGAGATCAGGCCCTCGACCAACGGCTTAACATGGTCTCTGAGGCTCGGGCTTGAAGCACACCGAAATTCCCAATGGGTAAATATTGAGAAAATCTTAATAGAAACTCAATATTGATTTTTGAATTCATCCGACCTGGGAGTCGAACCCAAGACCTCATGTCTGTAGCAATGAGGCAGTCAACAGTTCATATCCCAAATTAAATATTCTGTACTCTTTTCGGCTGAACCTCCTTATTTCAAATATGAAATTGTTTCTGGCTAGCAATGTTGTTGTTGGAGATATGTGTAAGTGGTCGTCTTTCATCTATATCTATTTATATGAAAATTCGTTCTTTGTAAGCGTCTACACAGCGATTTAAATATGTATGCTGGAATTTTAGTTCAAGTTTTATGGGAATTCGTGTTACTAATTCGTCTTTAGTTTTATATATTGTATATAGAAGTAATGCAACAGTCATTTCTTATAGCTATTCCCAAGAAAAAAAATACCATTTCTGTTAACGATTAATTTCATCGCGATTGATTGCACAAAGAAAACGTTCGACTGCCAATAAATAGGGCACCACTCGTTAATTAGAAATATTGAATATAATATTCCGACGGAAACAACTGAGACATTTCAATTCGGACAACAAGAATGAAATCGTATATAACTTATAATATTTATTTATTTATATATAATTTATACAAAATATAGTGAGGGAGAAAGGAACCTGTAACATCTACTATTTCCTCTTAAAATCTATAATTAGGACCAACTAAACACGATTTATTAATTGTACTTCTTTAATAATTTTTCTTCATAAAAAATTTAAGGAATTTACTCTAACTTAAGACATTTATGCCCAGGATTCGATCGCGTAATTTAAAGCAACAATTGAAGTATCTAAATATCAAATTACTAAGCACTATTGGGCTAATGGTCATCACGGTTTATTTATATATTGAGATATGTATATTTACTTAATTAATATAGCTTATATTGGTAATATGGGGTCCGAAGTAATGTGACATCATCTGTTATCTATACAATAAGAGCTCATTAATCACTTTAATATTTTATTAGTCATGATAAGGGATCTCAATTCTAATGAATTAATAACGTTTAATATTGAATATAGCTGTTTTTAACCGACTTCGAAAAAAGGAGGAGGTTAAGAATTCGTCTTTTTTATGTTTGTTACCTCTTAACTTTCGACTGGGTGGTAATGTTTGTCGTAGGGTCCCATTTTTTTTTAATCCAATCCATGAGAGAACCGGATAAGTGTTAAATTTGCATTAAGCATGTGCGCGACAAATGAACGAATAACTCAAGATCACGCCAACCAATTTCGATGATTATTTTTTTATTGGAAAGGATATACTTCAAGGGTTATTTGATGATAGTTTGTTTAGGTTCTGATCTAATTGATTTATATATGTATAAATACTAATGTTATAAAGCTGAAGAGTTTGATTAATAGAACGCTCTAAGTGCAGGAACTACTAGTTCGATTAGAAAAAATATTTCAGTTTTAAATAGCCTCTTTTTTCAGGTGAGCTATATATCATCAGTAATAAGAGCGGTGCCCAAGAAAGAATGTTTGAAAATCAGGTAATTTTCCTTTTCATAAGTCTCGCTGCTTAGGCCGCGTAAAAGGTTATAATAAAGCTTAGCGAAAATCATATCCGATCATATATATGATCGAATCCAGGACCTCTGCCAGTAAAGCAAGTGCTCGCACCGCTGCGCCAACGAGGTCGTCAGAGACGTTTAAATAACCCAGATTCGTTGTTCTTAGAAACACCTACTGTACTATTATGTGCAGTCAGTCTTAAAGGTTCTGATTTTTTTTACAATCTGGTTTAGTATTTCTCGACCTCTACAGATGAATCTTAAAAGGGCGGAAGCAAGTGACTCAAAAGTTAATGTGTACATATATCCTAATTGGGTTGCTTTTTAGTGGGTAACTTTTTTTATCTTTTTAATTAACTATGTTATTAATTTTTATATTTATATATTTATATGCTAAATAAAGTTATACCAGCGTATAGCTCTATATACCGTTGTGTTTTATGCTGGTGTTTTTATTATTATAAATTTGATTGTAATCTCACCTGAGGTTAAGTGACGATACAGTCTAAGATAGCAGTGCGTTCACCTGGTATAAGGTAGTTTATTACATCTTGTGGTTTCTTATAATTGCCTTCTCGGGAATCAAACCCAGGACATCTTATAGCGAAGCGATTAATCACATCATTGCGAGGTCGTCAATTAAACATAAGACACTCTTTTTATTATGTTATTGAAATAAAATAATTACCACTGTATCAATGAAAGGGTCTCTGTATTTTCAGAACTGGCCTTGAAGTAAAAGTCGTAAGAGATTATGTCGTTTTCTTATATTGTCATCAGTTGTACATTACAAATAATATGAGAAAATTACTGTATTTAATGATTCAAAATCTATTTGATTGAATAACTTCATTTAAGAAATAATTATTCAAGAGATTTAACGTTCAAGAGAATTTTACTTAGCACATGTCATTAAATATATTTCGATAACATCAAAAACCGCCACATAGCTTGTGACCATGCTTAAAAATTTTGAAATATATTTTAGTGAAGTGTTACAACAACTTCGGTATTACTAAGTAATTAGAGAATATTATCTTGTTACGTGGACAATAAGAGCCATAATGGCCTAATGGTGAGACGCGTGGATTCTGGAGAAGCCACAGTTTTGATATTCATTAAAAAAACAATTAAGGTACTTGATTGTTATCATAGCGCTTTTTGGTGAAGCAAAACATCGTGCAGAAACCTGCATATCTCGGCAGCAATTATAGCCAGCCAACCCGCAGTGGAGCAGCAAGGTGAGTCTGTAATCCAAAAACTCTCTCTCCTATGTATGAAGAGGGCTATGCCCAGCAGTGGGAGGTAAATAGGCTGGCGCTTACTTCTCTACGCCTATACGAAAAAAATTAAAATAAAACTTTCTATATTAGTAAAGAAGGTTTTGTGTAGGTATTTGCGTTAAATAATTATACAATATAAACCAAGCGGTTTGTGGTGGATCTATTAATGGAGGGCCAATTAGCGGGAGCAAATATCAATATAGCATTGGTATTGGAGACCATGAAAATTTTACTGTACATAGCATATTCTAAATTCATATGTAAACTAATTAAAAGTGTGTTTATAATGTCAAAGTATCAAGTTTTTATAAAAATGATTATGCGTGTTTAGAACATATTTATATGACAAGTAATTTAAAATAAATTTAAAGTCAATTTCATCGGCTTTCAAAAGATTTCTATATATTTTTTCGCTAAACAAATTTATACAATGAATTAATAAATAATATTTGAAAAACTAAACTAACAACAACAATTTGCGGGCGATCCCCACTGGGAGCTCCGGGTGGAGGTTCTGGCGGCTGTCCATCATTGTCGGACAGCTGTAAGGAATAGAGGCGAACGGCCTGATGCTGATTCCAGAGAATCAGGATCCTATCTGAGAGGACACTCATTGAAAGGTGGAAGGAGGACCTCGGGTCTCCATCTGCAGATCTGGCCACGGTTGCAGCGGTGCGTCCATTCTTGTAAGATTGGCTTGCCAGGGGGCACGGTATGTTAAACTACAGGTAGATTCTGGTATTAACTGGACATGGTTGCTTCGTCAAGTATCTGCATCAGATTGTAGGCTGCGAAGAGACGAGAAGTATTGTGGGGCGGCCGTCGACACTGCGCACCACGCAGTAGCAAATTGTCAGGCTTGGGGACCCCAGGGTCACATCTTGACATCGCTGATTAGGTATGACCTCTTGCGCAGTATTGTGGGCGCTATGATTGGCGATGAGTCAGGTTGGAGAGCAGTGACGTCCTTCTCCGAAGCTGTCATCTTGCAGAAGGAGTAACTAAACAGGCAAAGAGAGGTTATGGCAGACGTTACTCCTTCTCGCCGGAGGAGGGGGGGCGCTAGAATGCGCAATTTTGCTCGCCTGCTCTCCCTCAAGTAAACTAAACCCTTAAATCGGATTCATCCGGGGCGCCAGAGCTGAATGCGACAGCGGTCATCTGGACCCCAACGCCTGGATGAAGAGGGTTCCGCTGAGTTTAAGCGGGTATCCTGGTACGACCAGCGAGTCCCACACTCCCGGATATAAGTTTACACTTCATCCGGCGTGCATAAAGCATTCCCAGTGAAAAAAAAAATAACAACAACAAATGTCATCTACTTTGCAAAATGTATTCGAGCTAAAGGTAAATAATAATTAACGATTGAATAATTGAACAAGATTTATAGAGATAAATACCTTTGTGTTAGTTTTCTTTCTTCATTATAGTTATAATTAGTAGTTATTCTCCGTGTACATTGCATTCAATACGCATAGTATAAAACCGTTAAAAATAACAAAACGTACATCAGCACCTGTACAAAGTTTGGTCGTAATTAACTTAACAAAGTAAAATACATTCACCTATTCTCTTACTAAGATCAGTTTATAAGAATATTACAAAAGACTTAACAGTACAATAAATAAAGAAATTGTAAATTAAGATGATTTTAATTAATTGGTCATTAGTGACTTTGGCATCATGAATATTTGAGTGAACATACTCTGAAAATGCTTTGTAATTCGATAACAAAATGGCAAAGTTGGCAAGAGGGCTCTTGAACTTTGAAGGCGTTTGTAGAACGCTATCAAAAAGTATTACAATTTTATAATAATACTAGTTGACTCTACAGACTTTGCCCTGCATTAACTATAAATATTACATTATTCAAAAATATAGAGTTTGTTCTATTCATCTAATCACAATATGCGTTTTATTTTCAGGTTATTATATTAAAAGTTTTCTTGATATTCCGATACAGGAACAAGCGACATGCGACAAACACTTAGCAAGTACTTGCATAATTTATTTATGGACATGTATTTTGTAAAATATTATAAAAACTTCATTCGAATAAAACTTTTTTTCAAGCACGAATGTAAAATGCTTACGGATGAAACGCGTGATTAGCATCACGAAGATATGCAGCGTTTTAATTCTAATTCATTTGAAGGTTAGGAAGATTTAATATTTACAAATAACATGAGGCATATTAATTTGCCACACGTCATTTAATAATTTAATATGCTATTTAAAAAATATATAAAATAAAAATATTTCATAAATTATCGTTTCTAAAGTTTAAAATCGAAAACAAAATTTAATTAATTAATTTTGAATATTGACAAAAACACGTGGCAGTTTTATTTACAGTTCGTCATTTAAGATTTCAATAAATTAGTTTTAATAATTTCGACACTTAATATTTTAATGTCAATTAAATTCATTAAATTCCTAACATATCTTCCTTATTCCCTCCTTCTATGCCTCGAAAATCTAAAGTATTACATTTGTATAAATATAAACAAGAGTTAAAAATTTGTTTGCCAAAGAGAATTCATTTGTAACATATACTTTGTACGCACACACTTTTAATTATTTTTGTTTCATGTTAAGTTTATTTTGTCAAAAGAATTACAAATGTTACATTTCAAAAGTTACTATGGTGGTAAAGTTTACTTAAAATGTCTAGTGTTCCACTCAACTTTCTCCATTTACTCCTTAAAAAGAAAAATTTCCGGACAATAGCAAAGAGAACAAAAATAACGAAATTGGTCCAGCTGCTCACGCGTTATACCGTGAAGTAAGGAAATAGGGACTCATATTTTTGTAAAGATTAAAAAACTTCAAGAGCAGTTTTCAATTCTTACAAAATCACTAATATATTTAAAAAATAAAACAATACGCCTTTCAAGAAGTTCCTAAACAAAAACTATTTTCCTTTTTAAACTCTAATCCATTATTTGTTTTAAAAAAATTGCTATGACATCCAAGGAAAGTAGCAAATGCACAGGCTACCCACTCTAATCGAAGGTCTCGGTAAAGATTTAAAGGAATTATGACATTTTATATATTTACTTTATATATTACTTACCCAATATCTCGTTTAATATCGTTATCGTTAATAAAATTCGAACAAATCTTGTTTAGGATTGTAAAAACATTGAAAACAATATTGACGAAACATTAAAAGTAGACAAAACATTATTCATAGCACGTTTATCAAAACAAAACATCAGTTTATAATGTGAAAATAACAGCTTTTAACTAATACATATAAATGTTTATGTTGCGTACAAAAACATTTTATATTTTTATTTTCATTTGTATTTTCTGGTCTGTATTGGTTGGATTCACTTTAACGATACTTTCAATGGCCTGATATTATTATTATTTTGTATATACCAAATGCAGATAAAACAATACAAAACAATAATGGATATACATAGGGTAACTTATCTCTTAAAAGAGTTATCTTTCAGGAGCCTTTTCTCATAGGAGAGTACAAGTACAAGTATGAGTAACGAAACATAATTACATACTAAATTTCAGAAAGATAAAACTTAATTACCTAAATAGAAAATTTAACATATAATGATATGATATCGCAGATTAACACATAAATAACCATACTTACATTAATTATATTTGCAAACATTACAATATATAAACATATAACATATCAATATATAAGTTATAAATATATACAACATTATCATATACATAAATATATTATATATAAACTGTATAAAAATATCAAAATTCAGAATATATGATGTCATGAGGAATATGCTGAACAAATTTAATACCGAATTTCAAAGATCATATGTAACACCCAAAACGGATCTTTCGGGTAGTATTTTTTCATATATAATTGACTATTTAAATACGGGGAGGTCCATACTGTCTACATAGCGAAAGGAGTCAATACAAATTAATTGGGAAAATAATTGGCCTTGAGAATGTTGTGCATGAGCTACTAAAACTATCTTCACTTGATTAACTTTCTAATAAAAGCTTTAAGCACATGATCTGTATAGTTATCAATGTCTCGTTATTAGTAAGTCAGCGAGTTTTATGATTTCTTGGTTTCGTATCTTCGTATCATTCAAAACAATCTTCGTATTATTTTCGCTTTCCTACTCGATCCTTTGGGGTACATTGAATGTACAATTTCCAAATTATGTATTTAAGAATATTGGTAGAAAAAAAAATTCTGTTTTAAATAACTATTTTTTATTAGATTCGGATCACTGTGGCCAACTCATTCGCTTTCCAATTCCAAAGAAAAATGTAAATAAACGTAGAATAACTTTTGTGCCAGTAACAGCTGACCGTATTGGAAAAATGAGATCAGCCCTAATTTCGAACTGCTATATAGCTGATTCTTCTAATCCAAATGAAATATATAATAACTTTTTTTCCAAATTTAATCAAATATTTAACTCAATATTTAAAAGTAAATCGATCACTCTTACTGACACAATGGCGTTCAGTGAATGGGCCACGGTTGATTTGCATAAAAGTAGGCAAAAGTTGTATGAATTGTATGCTGAGCGTCAGTACAACACTAGTGTAGAGTTCAGGGATTATGTGAGATTATTTTCCAAGGATTTCAAAAAGAAATGTGTTTTTGCTAAATCGCAACACATAAAATGTAAGATAAAAAATAGTACTAATATAATTAAAACAACTTGGAAAATAATTAATGATGAAACAGGAAAAGCAACTCCGCGTTTTGATGAATTTCATTTAGATTTAGAGAATAAAAAAATTTCGTCAGACTTAGAGGTTGCTAATACTTTTGAAGAGTTTTTTACAAAAATTCCTGTCTCAACTACGAAATCACTGAACTCCTCACCTTCCATTGCACTCTCTTGGCTAGCTGATAGCTTGCCCCAATGTCATAGTACTTTTAAATTCAGTCGTGTCGATGCCTCTGATGTTATTAAGTCATTTAATTTAATTAATAACAAAAAAACTAACGATTTGTGGGGTTTGTCAGTTAACCTTGTAAAATCATTAATTGACATCGTTGCACCAGACATGGCGGTAATTTTTAACAATTGTGTAGATTGTGGTGTATTTCCTGACTTAATGAAGTACAGCAAAATAATACCGATGTTTAAGTCAGGCAGTACTTCGAACCCTAGTAACTTTAGGCCAATATCGGTTCTCCCAACCTTTAGTAAAATATTTGAGAAAATAATGTTGAACCAGTTGCTAAAACATTTCAAAAAATATAATTTATTACATAATAAGCAATTTGGCTTTACTCGAGGTCGCTCGACTACCGATGCTGGCGTACAGTTATTACTCAATATCTACGAGGCCTGGGAGGATTCACGTGACGCGCTTGGCGTTTTCTGTGATCTGTCTAAGGCCTTCGATTGTGTTCAGTATGAAACCCTGATCGGGAAATTGCGACACTATGGCCTCGCGGGCACAGCATTAGACCTGATGAGTTCATATTTAACCAATAGAACGCAAAAGGTCTGTGTCAATGGCAAGCTTTCTGCGGGGTCTGTGACAAAAATGGGAGTCCCACAGGGTTCCATACTAGGACCATTTCTTTTCCTCATTTATATCAATGACCTTCCTTACTTTGTTAAGGGTGATCATGAGATTGTTCTGTTTGCTGATGATACTTCGCTGTTGTTTAAGATTAATAGGCGACAAACAAATTATGACGACGTAAACAGCTCTCTCAATAAAGTGGTACAATGGTTTGAAGCTAATAATTTATTGCTCAACGCAAATAAAACAAAATGTATTAAATTTAGTCTGCCTAATGTTAAACAAATGCAAACCATTGTTAAACTTAATAATGAGGAACTAGACCTTGTAGACAGTACCGTTTTCTTAGGCATTACGTTAGATAACAGATTACAGTGGGGGCCCCATATAAGTGGTCTATCGAACAGGCTCAGCTCTGCGGCTTACGCAGTTAAAAGAATTCGTCGTCTGACAGATGTTGATACTGCCAGACTGGTATATTTCAGCTATTTTCACAGCATTATGTCATACGGTATTCTACTTTGGGGTAATGCTGCTGATATAGATGCAATATTTGTGCTGCAGAAAAGGGCCGTTCGTGCGATTTACAATATGGGTCCAAGAGAGTCGCTAAGAAACAAATTCAAGGCAGTTAACATAATGACAGTTCACTGCGTATATATATTAGAAAACTTGTTGTATGTACATAAAAACATTGACTCTTTTAATAAAAAGAGTGAATGTACATCATATAACTTACGAAACCAAAACAAACTTGTTATAAATTCTAGTAGGCTGCATAAGATTAACAACTCATTTAAGGGTAACTGTATACGTTTCTATAATAAACTCCCACAAGACGTTCTAAAGATGTCAATTAATAAATTCAAAGTCTTTGTTAAAAGAAAGTTGATAGAAAAATCGTATTATAAGTTGCAAGATTACCTAGACGATAGAAACGCTTGGGAGTGAACAAATTGCTCTAATTTTAATTAAAATATAGTAAACTAATTTGTTATTGTAATGATGATGGGAAAAAAAAAATACCCGACTGAGTTTGTTGTGGGTTCTTCTCGGATCAGGGCGCGAAGGAACCCTCGTAACTTTAGATTTTAAGCCGATCTTGAGTACCGTCATCAGATGTATATTAGAATCAGAGTGTGGAAAAAAAATATAATTTGACGATTCAAAAGTGCTGTAATATGCCTACTTGAATAAAGATATTTTTGATTTTTTTTTTTTTTTTTTAGAAGCCCTGGCTGGCGCAGCTGTGCGAGCTAGTAGAGGTCCCGAGTTCGATCTTCGGTAGGGCGAATTTATGAAATTGTATTTTCTGTATTGTCTGAGTCTGGACTGGTGGAAGGCTTCGGCCGTGGGTAATTACCACCCTACCAGCAAAACGGTACCGCCAAGATTGCGTTTCTGTACGATGCTGTGTAGAATCCATAAGATATATCGTCTTTTAGCAGATAAGCACACTACCATCTTAGACTGTATCATCACTTACCATCAGGTGAGATCACAGTCAAGCGCTAACCTGTTAGCAATACAAATATAATTTATATCACTATTCTAAGTAGTAAACCAGGTCCCAGTTTTAAATCAGTGAAAATGCTAGCAAGTCATGTAATATATATTGCACATATCAGTCTATTTATGGTGATCAATTTTTCTCAACGTGGCTTGAGGTCGAAAGGGTTCCATCATTCGCCCTTGCGTATGATGGAAAGGGCCAAAACAAAAATAGCCTTTTTATCCAGACTTAACAGGTGGAGAAATAAATAACGTGCGTCATTTAATGTGGAAAACGCGTTAGGCGAAGTCTGTGATGTTAGATAAAAGGTTTCTCTTATTTTCCTGAGTGAAATGAATAAGTGATATTTTGTTTAAATAAAAGGGAAATTTTGTAAAGTGTATGTGTATACTTTTTATTTGTAAACAAACTAAATTTGTGGCAGCGTTTAATACCAAAACCTAGGCCAAGTAGATGATAATACTCGTATACTAAGATATATAATCACAACTAACAACAATTTTCTTCTAAATTATCGAATATCCACAACGTTGTGATGAAATTTATAGTTATATAATAATTGTATTGATTAGACTTGTCATGTTTTAATAATTATTATAAAAATACCTAAACTTGCTGCCTCAGCGTGTTGGGCTGCAGACATATAATCCTGGGTTCGAATCCCGGTTTGGGCGAATTCAAAATCGATATTGAGTTTTCTGTTACGAAATTTGCAGTATTTGCCCAAAATTGGGAAGTTGGCAGTGTGCTACAGGTTAGTCCTGCACTTAATCTTACTCCTATGGCAGAAAAGGCATGTTCCCAGCAGTGGGACGTTAATGGGCTGCTACTAACTAAATAAGTACTTTGTGACCATAGTTAAGGCTTCACATAAACAAACGTGACAATAAAATAATATTGCATAATGACACCAAGAATCAATTCATTTAGATTAAAACGTAAATGTACAAAATAAAAAATTTAAGCCAAGTGATCGAACTGTATATATAAAATTCTTTACGAACCACTATCTAAGTACACATGTGTTGTATAGCAGTCACCTTTCCACGATACCATAAATGCATTACCCGTGTTAAACTTGTACAAAGCATAAATGTCATAACCTTTAAACTACGCTGTTGTTATAACTCAATAATATCGTTAACCAACCAACATACTGCTTTAGTGGCTACCTGTATGAATAAATAAACTGTATCACGGGTGAACTAATTGAATTGCTCCCCGGGAAGATATATGTTCCTGGCAGCCTCCCTAATTGTCCCCGTTAGGGATATGAAGCAATCACAAAGTGTTCTACAAGCGGAGTACATAAATTCTGTATAGAAAATAACTTCTGTACAGAAAGGTGAAAGTTGACACGCCGACTCTTACACCTTTTTTCAATAACTACTATAAGCTCAGACTCTCCCTGTAAATAAATTGTTTAAGTTTGCAATCATTAATGAAACACTTTTGTATTCAACCTTTCTATGTATTTTTTAAACATCTACAGGATGTTATTTGGTTCAATGCAAAAGATTTAATGGCTTTTTCTATATAACGAATTTAAAACAGTTCGTGCTTGATGGTGTAAGAATTATATGTATTTCATAGTAACTGTTAATTATATATTAATGTTCCTCATAAATTAAGCCCTTGAAAAGATTTGTCGCGAAAATACAATTTAAATCGGTGAATAAAAATACTTTAAATGGCAGTAGAAGCTTTTATTAAGTAAACACACAGAACTAAACGTTTCTCTTTAATTCCATCCTATAGAATATTAAATAGGAAATAATAATTATACTTATTTTCGTCCTCATGGAAAGACAGATCCGATAATATTTATGCTGGTTTGCAAAACTATCATTTGATATTGTTTTTATTTTAAGAATATTTAGATAGGGATTGTCCCCTCAAAATGTCTTAATTTCTTTATAAACAGTAGTATGATTAACTTTGAGGATCGGGGCTTTCCCCGACGGAGCTCTGATCGAAAAATGCAGGGAAGATCTTGGGTCTCCAACTGCGGGTACAGTCACGGTAGAAGCGATTCGACCCCACCTGGACAATTGGCTCACCAAGGGACACGGATTACTTCCTACCGTCTGGTGCAGGTGCTGACCGGCCATGGTTGCTTCGAAAAATACTTGTACCATGTCTTTGGCCGTGAGGAAATGCCCACCTGTCATGTCTGTAGTGCTCCTGTAGATTCGGCGCATGATACTCTGGCGGAGTGTCTAGCGTAGGCACCCCAACTTGTTGTCGCTAGTTAAAGTAGATCTTTCACTGTTGCAAGCGGCTGAAGCCCTACCTCGTCGCCGGAGAAGGCTAGATGGTAGAAATTGAATGAATGCGCTTCATGCTTCACCCTATTGAGTTGTACGTCATCATAGTTGGTGTCATCCAGGTCACTAGAGTGGAATGCGGTTAGAGAATCTCTAGTGATCTCACTCATAGATAAGGAGGGATCTGCGGGGGTTTAGTGGGTAGTCTGTTATCTGTGAGTCACACACTCCCGATTGGAAAAAAAATTATCGGGGTGCGTAAAGGCATTTCCCAACGCAAAAAAGCCTGATTAACTTTATTACCTTTTAAAAAGGTTACACCATCGTACAATGGTTACTAATAGGTAATTTACATATGTAAAATTATTTTTTCTTTATCTTAACTAGCGACATATTCCTCTAAACATAACATGTTTTTTATTTATTAGAATACATTTTTTTAGTGGTTACTCTATTACTCTTTACTTATATTCCTACACACAGCCGTAGAATTTATTTTGAATTATGAATATATTTTTATTGCAACTAAAGGCTCGTCTGGTCATGCCCTTATATAATAATTGAAGCGTCGACGCAGGCTTTCACAAACTTTGAGCGCTCGCTGAATTCAAATGCTTTCCTTCGTAATAAAAGACAAAAGCGAAAAAAATTGTCGCAAACGAATTTAACTGTTCAGCTTTTTATTGCATTCACGTATATTGGCTGTTTTTATGTCAAAAATGAAGTATACTACACAATAAGCGCGGTATTCATACATCACGGATAAACACTTATCATCAGGTAAAAGCACTCTTGGAAAATATTTTAAGCCAGATTAGAATTTTGTAAGAAAATTGTCATTTTAGATAAAATACTTCATTCGCAAAAAGATTTGCATAGTATTTATAAAAAAGGTTGCCAAGAGAAGCAATTCTGCTCTCCATATTTTCTTTAATTGAGAAGCACAACCATAAATTTTAAATAAAAATTAAACTGATTTTTGACAGAACAATTGAACACTTTGTAAATAACCCTTATTTTGTTGTTGTTGTTTATACTTTAAGAGCGTTGAAAAATTCAACGCATAGCTTTCTCAACATGCAATTATGCAATATCCCATACAAAGTTAGGCTAGAAAGGAACTAAGAAAAATTTGGTGGGATATAAATATGTAATTTACTAAAAAAATTACATAATTGGAAGTTTTAATCAAATATTCCATACAATTGGAGATCCCCACTGATAAATTGAGTCATCTAGCAACAAACCGCCTGCTGCTCCGCGTTTCATTTCGTTTATCGACACCCATTACCTAAATTAAATATTCCCTTTATTGCTACTCGAGTGCTGTTTTTGTTGTAACAAGAACGATTGTCTTCAGTACATATAAATAATGATTATGACTTAATTAAATAAGCTTTAAAAAGTTAACTTATTTCTAATATGTTTGTATTAACAGAATTTTATACGCTTTACCTAAAACTTTTATTTGTGACCCGGAGATTTTGTTTCAAATATATGTTTTGGAATTTGGAAAAAATCGGAGGTGAGCGTAGAAAGATGAAAAATCGTTTAAGCCCCTATTCATGGATCTACCAAATATATACAAAAATATCCATAAAAATAAGTCTACCCATTTCAGAGAAGTTAATAACCTTTACAATCATTGTGATACTGGGATTTATTAGTTGCTCTGTTGTTGTAAACAAAAATTACTGCCCTATATAAATAACAAATACAGACTGCATCTTTATAGCGCTAAACTAAAAATTATAATATATTTCTTAATGCTTTCTGTACAGAACCGTGCCGGAACGCCTTTTTTTTTTGTTTGTACGGAGCCACGACCACTTAATTATATTAAATAAGCTTTAAAATGTTAACTTAATTCTAAAATGTTTATATCAATAGAATTTTATACGCTTTACCTGAAACTTTTATTTGTGTACCGAAGATTTTGTTGGAAATATATGTTTTGGAATTTGGAAATAATGAGGGGTAAGAGTAGAAAGATGAAAAATAATTTAAGCTC
The DNA here is from genome assembly GCA_015832385.1 of Elymnias hypermnestra. Lineage (NCBI taxonomy): Eukaryota > Metazoa > Arthropoda > Insecta > Lepidoptera > Nymphalidae > Elymnias > Elymnias hypermnestra. The sequence goes on from JACTOM010000929.1 coordinate 15,198,223, forward strand.
TATTTAAATATAAATAACAAATACGGTCTACTATTTATTTTATTTTTTTATTTATTTATTAGGGTTCCAACGGAACTCATTACTAGATACATGGTAAAAAAGAAATATATTAACAATAACACAAGGAGAGTAATATTCTAACGTCTACATTTATATAACGCTACATTGATAAACTATAATTTATTTCTTAATGCTTTCTATACAGAATCGTCGTTCTAGACACCTTTTTTTTTATACGGAGCCAAGTTCGAAAACTGCCGTCATTTTAAATCAAGACAAATTTAAATTATAATTTAGGTCTCGGATTCCACTCCTGGTAAGGAAAGTGTCAACACAGGCACCATTGTTCTAGCCACAGTTACACCAGGAAAAGCATGCACCTTTATTTCTATAAAAAATATATAGTAATACGAAAATATTTCCCGATATCCTCCTTCCGCCCCTGCTATAATAAAAATTCTATCATTGCATGAGATCATATGTAATAAAGTAAATGATCTGTGAAGCAGTCAAACGCAAGTCTTTGATCAAATAAACTCAACGTTATCGGATGTGTATAAAAAGCTCTTTGCTTGAAAAAAAATTAGGATTGATATAGTTTTAATATGGGGACTGTGTTAATATTTTTTAAACAGCAAAACTATAATCGCCAAAATTAAATATAAATGCCAAAATGTTTATGTATTTTAAAAATAATACGTTCTAGTGTTTCTTGCGTGAAAAATATAGAATTATATGACCATTAGGTATATGTATTCGTTGATAAAAACTGTAATTTATAAAAACTACTTTACGTTTATTTACCACGTATTATCTTCATGTCGTCGGAGGCTTTTCGGCCTTTCTTAGCTTTTCTTAGCTACCACTCTAATAGTAAAGGGGTACCGCCAACCAAAATAAAATAAATAACGATACGGTATGTACAAACAAACCATAATACCTTTTCTAACATTAAGACATTGCCATCTTGGTCTGTATCATAACTTATTACAAACGCTATCCTGTTCTGATTTATTGTAATCAAGGTCTTATTGGTTTATATTCCATCTCTGGAAATACTCTTTATTGTATCTCTAACATAGACTGTTTTGATTCGTCATAAGTCTGTCTGTTAGTAACTACCACCGCTTCCGAAAGTTAATATGACTGTAAATTAACCAGGTATAATCTTAGTAATTACGCTTTTTAGAAAATGTAATATCTTTACATTGTGTTACATTGAATCCCTATCTGGAATTGGAATTGTGACAAAATAATTTAGCATTTTAAATATTTATTATAATTGCGTATGCTTAACCTGGCAAAAAAATTCTAATGTTCTTTACCTAAGCTTTGGCGATTTTTATTGTCTGCTATATTTTTTTACATTAAATAAAGTTCTTAATATATATTAAGAAGTATTCTTGATTGTTACCAGGGACTACATTTAGTTCATCTGTTTATTGACGTATATTGTCGAGAACTTCAATTGATTTGCGATTCCCTCCAGAACATGGCAATATCCTTCGAGGGGCTGTGATTTCCCCGATATCATTATTTGCGTTGATGGTCTTTAGAGGACGCGTTGGAGCGTGTACAAATATTTGCTTCAAATCTCACTAAATGTTACCAACGATATTAAATTTCAAAAATCACTTCAATCTTTAAATCGTTATTTACTATTATAAATACGTAGATCAACTTTTGGTGATACAAAAAAATATCTGTTGGTCACATATTGTACTCGAATTCTTTTCACATCATATATACAACTAGCACAATATAGTGTTCTCGGTCCGGTTGAAATATGGGATCAATCGTTCCTAGTGAGTGTCCACGTCGCTAATGCTCACATGTGCTTAATTTCTGGTCAGTCGGACCTACGAGTATAGTTTCGGAGATTGCTTGTACATTGAAGGGGTGGTATTTCAGGGAATGTGGTAAATGGTGCTCTGCACGCATTTATGCATAGCCAGATGTTGTCTCAAAGGGCCAGGCTGGCTGTGCACGAAGAAGTGTTTGTGCCAACACTTGTGTATGGTAATGAAAGTTGAGTATGGTAGAAAAAGCATAAAAGTAACATAAATGCGGTAGAGAAGATGATGTAGAGTGTGCTTAGAAGGTTTGTGCATGTAGAGAGAATGAATGAAAGGAGACTGACAAAAAGGATTTATGAGTCAAGAATGAATGCAAAAGTTGGAAGGGGAAGACCAAGGCGAACGTTCCTGGACCAAATCCAGGACATTTTAAATAAGGGTCAGGTCAAAAGTACTCTAAACAGTATGAAAGGTTTAATGAGAATGAAAGAAGCGAAGGAGATATGCATGGATCGTGGCAAGTGGAAGGATGNGTCCACGTCGTTAATGCTCACATGTGCTTAATTTCTGGTCAGTCGGACCTACGAGTATAGTTACGGAGATTGCTTGTACATTGAAGGGGTGGTATTTCAGGGAATGTGGTAAATGGTGCTCTGCACGCATTTATGCATAGCCAGATGTTGCACGAAGAAGTGTTTGTGCCAACACTTGTGTATGATAATTTGAGTATGGTAGAAAAAGCATAAAAGTAACATAAATGCGGTGAAGATGATGAAAAAGAGAAGATGATGTAGAGTGTGCTTAGAAGGTTTGTGCATGTAGAGAGAATGAATGAAAGTAGACTGACAAAAAGGATTTATGAGTCAAGAGTGAATGCGAAAGTTGGAAGTGTAAGACCAAGGTGAACGTTCCTGGATCAAATCCAGGACATTTTCAATAAAGGCTAAGTCAAGAGTACTCTAAACCGACGAACTTATATGAAAGGTTTAATGAGAATGAAAGAGGCGAAGGAGATATGCAAGGATCGTGGCAAGTGGAAGGACGTTGTCTCAGCCGATTTCGATGGGAATGAGGCGTGATGCTATATATGTATATAGACATATAAATAAATATAGTTGAACTATCTGAATTTGATGTAAATATTGCTATTTGTGATTTTAATATATATTTTAAATGTTTCGACCATATTTATAACAGATAACCAGCGAATCTACATAACAGCGGGACCGTTTCCTACCAAACGAATATCTTATTTGATATAAATAATTATGTATATTATGTAAGTTTGGTAATACAATAGTTAAGTAAAAAAGTGATAGACTCGGACAACCGAACTGATGTAGGAAATTGTTTAATATTTTAATTTTGTAAGACAAAAAGTTTTTTAGACTAGCAAATACGATGAGTATTTGTTGTCGACATAAACAGTATTATAACCTACAAGTTAGTTTACATTAGAGTGAAATTGTACGCAAAAAAATTATACAAACGCGAATTAATGGCGCGGAGAATGTTCAGGCAAATGATTGTCTCGCTGTTAAATTTAAATAAAATGTTTTATTCATTAAGTTTTTTCTTACTTATTATGGCAACGTAATACCAAAGTAAAGCTATCACATATTAAGATGGTATCTCTTTATAAAGATTTTTTAAAGATCACATGAATAGGTTAAAGGTTTCTGTCTATGCAGTAAGTTTAAAGAATGGTAGATGGCGTGGGCATTTCATTTAGTTATTCATTTTTTTTCTTTCTTTATACAATATAAACAACTTCTTACTCGTTAATGTAAAGCCTATACCCAAAGTGATTTTTAAATATTACCAGACTTGACAAACTTAATGATAGATGGCGTTCGAATTTCTTTTTTTTTATTCTGTGTTATTATTATTAAGCACAAGCTAACTTTGTATCGCCTCAATAAATAAAAAATCTGAATAATTGATCAAAAAAACGCGACCTTTACGCCCAAATGCCTGCCAAAATCCATAAAATATATATATATATATATATATCGTAATATAATTGCTATCAGAAATTGTTGCCAATGTCAAAAACAAATTGAAAAAAATAAAAACATTCGATTAAATTAAATTTATTTTATTTATTTTTGAACGTCGTGTCGAACAGCAAACGTTTGATGTTCAAAACCGAAAAAAAAATCACGAAATCTTCACTTTTAAATTTGAATGATCTCTAAACGACTGGACGAACATAAAATGTTTGACAGGTAGGATTGTTACTAAAGGAATGTAAAATTGCAGTTTTTACTATATTCCAAGCATTTTCTCTCATTTTTACTCGCCTTTTAAACCTTCCCTAGAGTTCCACAAATAATTCAAAATTAAAATTAGCCAAATAAGTTCCGCCACTGGTTTTATGAATTATAAATAATAAATGTTCCTACTTACCCTGAATTTACTGAGTTATCCACTTCAGGCCAAGAGAGACGTCTTTTACAAAATGCCATAGTTGGCTTTTCGGGGAGCTGCTGCTGCCTTGGCACACGTAGAGAACCACCACGTCGGGGCGTGGCTGTCGGGGCTAAGCAGTCCAGGGTGCGACGACGAGCACTGAGTGCTGAAGCACCCTCAGTTGGCAAGACTCGGGGAAATCCTGTAATAATAGGCTCGTTCAATAAACTATCAAAATTTTTATTTATATATCCACCAGTTAATTACTAACTACATAATAAACATAATTAAAAGTGCTTGCGTACAAAAGTACACTTATCAGAAATGAAACTTCTTTGGCAAAATAATTTTTTAGTCTTGTTTAAATTTATACAAATTTAAAACTTTAGAGTTCCGATGCTTAGAGGGAGAGGGAGGGAAATAGGAAGATATGTTAGGAATTATTATTAAAAGTGTCTAAAATTAATACAAATAATTTATTGAAATCTCAAATGAAGAATTGTAAATGAAAATGCCATGATAAATGGTAATGAATATTGTCATACGACTTACGATATTAAATTTAAATTTATGCATCTAAAACAAATATCAAATTTATTATAAAGATTATAAGATGTAACCTTCACGATGTAACTGCATTTAACCTTTGAATGTAGAGTAAATGTTTAAATCTCCATTTGTTTCATCTACGTATAAATAGTATCAAGAAAAGCATAAAATAAAACAATTGTTCACACAGATCTATTTTGAGGAAATTATTGTAATTTTTGGCTTTAAAGTCATAAAAAGTAATGGTTGTTATTCTTTTATGCTGATAGTAATAAAATATTTATTACTATGTAAATAATTTATTTGCAATGTAAAACACGTTTATAATCTGGCGGTAGAATGGATAAAAAGACCGACTGTCGACCTAAACTTCATGTAAACATTAAACTCTCACTTCTAAATATCTTACAAACAACAGTTTGCAGAACAAAATCGAAAGTATAGATAGACAGCATTAACTCTGATGAAAAGTTAAAGTCCGGCCATCTCGGCGACCTTGTAAAGATTAAATACCAGCTTCCTGAATAGCCATTCAATTACTTGTTTAATGAACGCGATTATCCTGAGCTTTCTTGATTGTTTTCTATAAATAAGAAACTCAATTTGTTCAGTCATCAGTCGATTCACAGCTGAATACCAATACACAAGATGTTCAAACTAGTAGTGTTGAGCGCTTTCCTCGCTGCGGTGTCAGCTAACCCTGGAGCCTTGCTTGCTCCTTTGTCATACTCCGCTAATGTGGTAGCTTCTGCACCCGCAGTGTACTCAAGCAACCCCGGTTTGATTTACTCATCACCGATAGTATCTACTGCACCAGTGGCCTACTCTACGCCGTACGGATATAGCCACTTCATCAAGAAGCGCTCGGCACCACTTGCTTTGAGCAGCTATATCGCACCATCTACATATATTGCATCTACTCCTTTGATCAACACCTACGCTTCTCCTCTGGCTACGACATACACCGCTCCTCTGGCTACTACTTACGCGTCTCCATTGTACACTCATCTGATTAAGAAAAGGTCTCCTCAATACATCGTACCTTCAAGCTACATCGCACCCCAATATGCTGCTACACCTTTAGTGGCTTCGACCTACGCCTCTAGTCCTATCGTATCTACTCCTCTCGTTTCTGCACCTATTGTGTCTTCTGCTCCCATTGCCTACGGTGCACATTTCATCAAGAAGCGATCAGTTCCCCTCGCTATTGCTACATACTCTGCTCCCACCTCATTCTCCCACCAATCTAGAGTAGATTTCCAATCTACCTCTCCTGTTATTTCTTCCTATTCTTCTTACCCCTCTTCTCTGGCTTACCCAAGTGCCATCGGCGTAGCTCCTCTGCTTTAAGCGATGACAACGAATTTCAGCAATTGTACCAGAAGAACCGTATACCGAACTAACTAATTACTGCTAATAACTTGGTCGGATTGTTGAAATAAATTTTGTATAATATTAAACTTTCTTTAATTCCATTCCTACTATTAGTTCACGTTCTCCCAATAGTATATAAAATTCAAATTATCAATCGATAATAAAATATTTTTTTATTAATATACTCAAGCTACGGAATAGTTTTTAAAACTTAAGTTGGTTATCACTTGATGGAAGTGCAGTTCTTCATATATTAATCTCCTCGCTTCTTATTGAAAAAATGATATAAAATATTTAAAAGTGCTTTATTTATTTACTAAGTTTAAGAAGCGTGAAGCGTGAAGCGTTTTTTAAAAAAAATTAACCACATTTAGAGCGATATTTTCAACATAATTTAACTATAATTTAACTTCAAATATTTTACTTGAAAAGCAGTTTACTGTATTTATATTTATTACTGTACTTTTAGGGTAAACATTGTTAAGGACGCTTATTTCAAGTAACAAATTGGCAAATGAACATGAAGATTACATTCGTTAACAGATATGAAATTCATATCACTATTTGGCACATTAAGTAACTTGTTCTCTTCTTTAACGATCAATTTTTCTCTTTCTTTACGAAACCATAAATATACAAGAGAACTTGAAAAATTAAATCTATTGACATGCGAAGAAAACTGTCAGTGATACAAAAGAACAACTACTAATAAAAATATAAGACATTGGTATCCATGACTTAAAATATAAATAAGGTTTATTGAAATAAATGAAAGCCTTTCTTAAAATAAAAAATATTCTCGATTTGAACATTCCACAACAGCAGTGCCTCGAAATTATACAAATAATGTATTATAATAATAAGTTGAATATATTTAAGAGATAATATCTCCTGAATTTCGCGATTTTAAGTGAATACTTCTTTTAGCGTTCTGCACTTTATTTTAGGATTAATGAATGAGATTTAGCTGAAACGCTTAACTGTGTAACACTTGCGTAAAATTGGCTTTCGCCGAGAAGTTGCCAACAAAGGTATTGTCAACCCGTCACCGATATACTTTAATTATTGACAATTATATATGTCATTATTAAATGTATTGTTTAAGTATTGTATAACTGAGTCAAGTTTTCTCTTTTAACGTTATTTCCTATATTCTGTTCCTCTCACCAAAGGCTGTCTGGAAAAAATGGCTGGAATTTTTTTCTGTTTTTCTTTATAGTACATAAATTGTAATTTCTTTTTCTTATATATGTGCAATAAAGTTTTAAATAAATAAATACTCAATTGCAAGTATATGTAAGGTATACGTAAATTACTCAGTGAATACAAAACAAAAAAGAAAAGTTGTATTTTGTATTAAGCTCGTCTTGATAAAGTCTAATGTTTTCATTTGGGTCATGTGGTGTTTAACAGACACCAGTTTTTAATGTCTACATCGGCAAGCTCTTTAATGCCGGTGTATTGTCGTTGTCGGTTACAAAGGGTATAATGTTTTGAGTCTTTTCTCTTTTAAATCCCTTGGACTTTCAGTATGTTGAGGACGAAATAGGATAAATTTTACACTGATACTTAGTGCACACGTGATACTACGAGTACATCGAACCAGTAAGCCTAAATACCAGCTGCAGTTAATCTAAGTATATAATGAGAATTACCAAAATATCCAAGGAGCTTCAATATTTTCAGTAGTAAAAAGACTATTTGTACGATTTATAAACGATCTTATAAGAAGCTGTATAGAGATTATGCAAAGATAAATCCGTCTTTATTTTCCACCTGGACACGTTTCCATCTTAAAAAAGTTTATGCTTTATCAGGTGATATCACAGTGAAGTTACGAAATTATAAAAAAAATAAAACATTGGCTTAAAACCGGAAATTTATATCAATACCTTAAATATATGTAGAAGATATATATTTATATCTTCTACATATATTTACATTACTTTAAGTTAGATATATATATAATACAATATAATGTAATGGTAACGTTTTATTTCGCAAGTAATTCTTTAGAATTACATGGTTTATTAAGAAAATTTACATTTTAATTCATATATTATGTTATTAATTTGAAAGTACAAAAAGTATGTTAAACATATACAATCCTTTTTGCTTTTAAATTAACGGCTAGATTGAAAATTAGATGAAAACCACTGGGACATATAAATTCATACACATATTTCATCAAAAGAAAGTTATAAAAATTGATTATACTATTAATTCACAAATTTGTATTGCCATAGTCGATACTAATACTGCATTTAAAACAAATTTACTGAAGACCTTGCGATTCCCTTGGTCATTGCTAAAATATCTCGCCGATAAAATATAGGGATGACCCCTGATGGGGCATTACATCAAAAGTTAAACAAAACGTAACATTTGCTTAAAATGTTCAATATTTGCGTTCCATTTAAAAAATTAGATTTCATCTATCAAAAGATAAATAAATTTTTAGGTAAAACAATTATTCTGTGTAGTTAAAAGTAAATAAATTTTATATAACTTTTTATATGTCAAATGTACAACTTAAACATATTATAAAGAAAGAAACCTTTTACGTAAAGTTTTAATCCATAAAGCTGTACATTTTTCCCAAAATAAGTCTAAATAATGTTTATAAAGACTATCATCCACAAAAGCTATGAAATATGTATATCAAAGTAAGTATATGATAAAAATATTTTATAGCGATTGAAATTTGAACCATACGAGTGTATGTGGTATATAGGACGAATGCAATAGGTATTGAAAAAAAAGTGGATTTTTATAATGTACACAATTTATTTCAACAATCCGACGAAGTAGCAAAATTATTTTGTCGTTACATAAGGTGTTCTGGTATCATTGCTGAAACATCAGAATCTTCGTTTAGTACAGAGGAGCGACAGCGCTGGGGTAGACCAGAGGGGAGGAGTATGAGGAGTAAGTAGTGATAGCAGGGGATGTGGCTTGGTAGTCGAATCTGGATTGGTGGGAGAAGGCAGTGGGTGCTGTGTATGCAGCTAAAGCAAGAGGAGCAGATCGCTTCTTGATGAAGTGAGCGCCGTAAGCGAGGGGAGCGGTGGATACAAGAGGGGTAGACACAACGGGGCCAGCAGCGTAGGTCGAAGCCACGAAAGGAGAAGCATATGAAGTTGGTGCTACGTATGTTGAAGGTACGATGTATTGTGGAGACCTCTTCTTAATCAAATGAGGGTACAGTGCTGATGCGTAAGTAGTTGCCAGAGGAGCGGTGTAAGTCGTAGCCAGAGGAGAAGTGTAGGCGCTGACGAAAGGAGTCGATGCAACGTATGTCGATGGTGCGAGGTAGCTGCTCACAGCGAGAGGTGCAGAACGCTTCTTGATGAAGTGGCTGTATCCATAAGGCGTAGAGTAGGCCACTGGTGCAGCAGATACTACCGGTGATGAGTAAACCAAACCGCTGGGGCTGCTTGTGTACACTGCAGGTGCCGTGGCTACCACGTTAGCGGAGTAAGACAAAGGAGCAAGCAATGCTCCGGGTGTAGCTTTCGCCGCAGCGAGGAAAGCGCACAACACTACAAACTTGAACATGATGATGTTAGTTAATCGGATGTGAAACAACTGATGCCAAAATGAAGCAATCCCTTGTATTTATAGTAAGCTCGACATTAATAAGAATGATCTAGCTTCGTAACCGGTGTAAGAAAGTCACTGATATTTGTAAAGGCAAGGCCACGGGGAAGCTCGCATTATCGTTATTGTTCCTGCCCCCGCCGGTGTGAATAAAAAGCGACATTATCGCCACTGGTACCTAGAATTTATTTATCATTCCGATAAGATCCCAATTTAAATGTCAAGAAAACAAATCCGAGCAAGTATGACATGTAACATTATTAATTGAGTATTTTTACTTACAGTGATATTTGGAACGGAGAATGTTAGTAGGTTTTAGCCTTCTTTCATTTTAGACGCATTAATATACGTAATTAAATAGAATATTGTGTATGTAATAATGTTTATTATTTTTAATATGCAGTATCAAATTTAATTTTGTATACATTTTAATAAATATCTGGAAACAAGTAACAATTTGTTCACAAATTTTAAAACTATCCGTTTTATATACGTTTAAAACTGACTGATTTTTTTGTTTCAGTGGCAATTTTCTCATAAAAAGTAGCCTATGTTTATTATTCATTTCACCAGATCTATACCTGTGGAAATCCGCACATTCCCGAGATTAGCGTACATATTGAATTTTTCGTTCCCGTGAAAATTTCCTTATTAGTAGCCTATATTGGTTCTTGTAACATCAGCTGTCTGCCAGTGAAACTCCTAATCATAATCAATTTAATCATTTTGGAGTTACAGCATAATAATAGCCTACCTTATAAGGCTATTAGTCAGTTAAAATCCTGTCAATCCTAGTTTATGTCCACGGGAACAGCTTTTTTGAGAGTCTATATTAACACCTATACTAAAATGTGTGAGGTAGACACTGACTCATACTATGCCTACTAACCGTTCCTTACGGTATTCCCGCGTAGTAACCGATCGCGTGGGACTATGGAGAAATCCGATCTTACTGACCGTGACATTGCGAAAAGAGTCACTGCTAAATATTATGGATTATTGAAAATCTCGTAATGATTCAGTTAAATGGTCTAAAACCATCATTGCCGTTCTGCTTTTTTAAGTAAAACGTTTTGGGGTACATCGGCTACATTTTCAAAACCTGTACCAGTAGAAATAATTTATTGCTACAGATAAAGAAAATTTTAACCAATCATGAAATATTTCTAAATAAAATTATTAATCACTTTTAAATAAACTTTTTTAATATTCTACAACTAATCACTTCACTTTAATATTGAATTTTTTTACAGAGTACGACAACTTTTACAACCAGTAATGAAAATAATTTCGGACAATCGCAATAAAATTGCTTTTATAATTTCATTACGAAGTTCCACCCAATGAAAAAATTCATTGAAATAGTATTTATCCTTGTCTTTATTTATTTTTAAGCGTTACATTGTGTTTTAACAGTGGTAGATCCAAACTGGTGGGAGGCTTCGGTAGTGGCTTGCTATCACCCTAGCAGTACCCGACAAGCAGAATAAAGACGCTGTGTAATAACGAGCTTAAGAGGTAAATTACCTTTTATTGCTTTAGCGCGATTTTGTCATGGACTTTATCATCACCTATTATTAGGTGCGATGTGATCCCTGATGAAAGATAATCATACACAATAGTAAAGAAACAGAGACCAACATTCAATCACTGAGTGAAATTCATAATTGGGTTGGTTTGACTGGGAAAGTAGCGTTCTTCACAGTAAATTAGTACCCTAAAAAGTTGCACTCTTCACAATTAGTTAATATAAGACATTAAGTGTAGGAACTACTGGTGGTACCTTAAATAAATAAATAGAGAAGAGAAGTGAGTTAGGTATCCGGAAGCCAAGGGGTTTGTGTTGTGAAAGGACAAATAATATCGTCCTGCCGATTTGTATGGGAGACGGGTTTATTTTGACTTCAGGTAATCCATATATGGAACTCCACTGAAACAGCTGGATTGATTTGAACAACACTTTGATAGGTCTTAAAATAGGTATACAGCTCCTGCCGCGACCAATTTTTAATCGCGATACAAAGTAGCACGGATTAGCTCGTATATACGAGTATAACTAACTTCAAACCGCTCTCCTGAACAATTGGGTATTCGTAGATACGATTTTAATAAAATCCAGCAATATATATACTAGCTGATCTGCGATATATTACATAAGGACACAATAGAATCGAGAATAGTCTCTATATTATACATACATACATAGCATCACGCCTCATTCCCATAGGGGTAGGCAGAGACCACGTCCTTCCACTTGCCACGATTTCGCTGATCGCATTAAACCTTTCATACAAGTTAGTCTGTTTAGAGTACTTTTCATCTGGCCCTTGTTTAAAATGTCCTGCATTTGGTCCAGGAACGTAAACCGTGGTGTTCCCCTTCCAACATTATAAATCCTTTTTGTCAGTCTCCTTTCATTCCTTCTCTCTACGTGCCCAGACCATCTAAGCATACCTTTCTCAATTTTAATCTCTAGTGTCACACAATGTAAAATATTATAATTTTGGTTATTTTAATAAATACGAGTACAATATTGGCGGCTACCAGCCAGTAATTTAATAAAAAGGGAAAATTTAAACTGTTTTCTTGTTTCGGATATACTTTATAAGTCGTTCTTTTTATTCTGGAGAGTTTAGGCGCATGGTCCAGTCTTAACCTAATTAACATGACACCACTAAATTCCGAACTTAGGCTTCATATTGAGATTTTCTTAATAAATCATATGAATTTTCAAAATGATCCGACTCGGACTCGAACCTGTAACCAGTGTTAAAATATATAAGTTAAGTAATTTTTTTAGATATAGTGTTCAATTTTACGTTGTTTCATATATTTTGTACGTGTATTAGTGCGTAACTGAGCGCTTGAATTGTATGTAAAAACGCGAGTGAATTAATTAAATAAATTGTTAAATAGTTTAGATAGAGAACTTTATTAAAATTCATGGAAAAATACAGTATATTACCTTAGTTAAGACATTTTTACACACGTGCATGTTGTACCGTATCGCTATACAACGATCATTTTAAGACGACCATACTATTATAGATGATTAAAATCTGACCTAATACTAAGTGATAATAGAGTCTACCTCTTAGACTCTTAGAAGCGCGCAAACCTGGTAAGCGGTAATTTATCTCATTAGGTTTTGACATAGCATCGTAAGGGAACGCATTATTTTTGCTTAGCAACAGGTCTTTATTGGTAGTGTGGTAATTGGCCAAAGCCATCCACCAGGCCAGATTCAGACAAATTAAAAATGTAATTTCTTAAACTTGTCCTACCCGGAATTCGACTCAACACTCCTGTTAGCGCGGTCGTTGATAATGTGGATAATTACAATTTAATAAGGATTATTATATAGATATATAAATAGAATCAAAATTAGAGGGTCTGTTTATACTTTCAAGTAAACAACTTCGGCGCTCTAGCTGGCGCAGTGATACGCGAACTCGCGTTGCTAAAATAGACCCGTGGTACGATCATCGTTAGGGCAAATTTAGGAGATTGAAACTTCTAAATTCTTTGCGTCTGTACTGGCAGGGAGGCTTCGGCTGTGACTAATTACCACTATGCCAACGAAATCGTACCGCCAAGCAAAGAGCCTCTTAACAGACTGACATGCTTCCACAAAAAAATATCGTTTTTACCAAACGTTTACGAAAGTATATACGGTACTTAACTTATATAAATATTTTTTACATCTGTCGCCAAAACTTGATTGATTTAAAATACGGCACACATGATCTTTAATTCGTCTCTCACGGAGAACGAACTTCCACATATTCGTATGGAATCGAGAATTACGTGGATAATACCCTGGAAAACAGCTAGTTATAAATAAATTACCTCTCATAGTAGCAGTTGAAGGCTGTGGTGGGTGCTGCTGGGATTCGTCTGCAGAACGATGTCGGGGAGGCGGAGCACGACGCGGCGATAACGCAAGTCCAGCCACGCTATCAGCCATTCCAGCGACATATTGCCCCAACGAAGTTAGAAAACTCATTTTTCTCTACAGGGCTTCACGCATTTGTCAATGATATATTAAATTATATACTTCACTCAAGGACAAAGAACTTAAAAAACGTACATTTTCGTTATTTTTTACAGACACCACTAAAAATTTAACAAAAAAGACACACACATTTCATTGTCCACGTAATGTCTTCCGCAATGATATCTGGAACAAGAAATAAGTGATTACTTTTATGCAAATATTGTGACTGAGGACATAGGGAGACTTAAATTAAATATACACGCCGAATGTATTGACTCTACCTATATATTTTAATTGTGGATTGTAATATGATTATGCAAACCTTATTAAAGTGTTAGTAATAATATTAATGAAATATTTTGTACCCATGGAGGTAGAAAAGACATTAATCAATAAACTAATCATAATTAATACTGCATATATTATTAACATTTAGTTCTTCTAGATAACAGAGAATCATGGACGGATATTGAAGTGAAATTTCTTTGGGCGCATGAAGGTAACGTTTATGCTTATGCGTCGTGAATAGCTTAACGAAGATGTGCAGCGTTTTTCATGCTGATTCCTTGGAAGGTTAGGTAATTTTAATATTTACAAAGAACATGTGGCATTTTAATTTGCCACTCGTCTTTTAATACTTCATATATCATTTTTCATAAAATATAAAATAAAATGCAAATTCAAAAACAAAGTTTAATTAATGATTTTTAATATTGACAAAAAACAAGTGACAATTTTATTTACAATTCGTGCACTTGAGATTTCAATAAATTATTTGTATTAATTTTCGACACTTAATACTTTTAATACTGAGAATTAAATTCCTAACATATCTTCCATTTTCCCTCCATTTAAGTCTCGGAAATCTAATATTTTAGATTTGTATAAATATAAACAAGACTTAAAAATTAGTTTAACTTTTGATATGTGTACAAAGTACGCACGCACTTTTAAATTTTTATTTTCTCATTTGTTATTTATGCGTACATATATTTAAATATAACACAATGCCTTTGGAAAATTTAACACAAGATATACCGAACGTTGAAAGCTTGTTTGTAACCAAATTACATCTACTTGTTATGACATTCTTAGTTGTTGTTTAATCGATCTCTAAATAACTCCTACAGCAAACTATTTAGAAACAATTAGTCGTTACTTGTCTTCTTCTCAGTATAACGCTATAGTACATGACCTCATAAATCGTAAAGTATACATACACGTAAATCTCTGAGACAGTTAGTGACGATATAATAATTAATAAGCTTAAAAAGATTATTAAAATACTCGTCAAGGCTTTAAATACGTTAGGAGATAGTAATAATTTAAGAAATATATATTTTTATATCTGAAATTGATAGCCTACTACCGTATTTTTATTAATTTATAGCCGGTATTACTACTACTTCTTGGTAGGATTCAAACGATCATAACGCAGTGAAATATATTCAGGGCTTGTAGACAAGATGACATTCTAAGTACGCTAACGCCAATAGAACGCTTAATAAATGTATGGGAATGACGTGTCATATCGTTATATCATATGATCACATGAATATATTGTAGCGTTTCTAGTCGTTCGAGGTGGCGTTACTAGGGGGACCGGTCTAAAAGTAAATGATAAATAAAAGTAGGTGTGTTATCATCTCGCTAGAGTAAAGTTTTGTTAAAGGCAAAGCAGAATCCAGTATGTCTGTGTATGTCTATATGTTCTTGTGTTCAAAACCGATATTGATATCGGCAAAAACTGATGCTGTGATATCCCCATATGTTATTATTGTACACAGTTTTGTTTAATTTTCAAACGGCTCTTCTTAAAGCAGTGAATACGGAACTATGAAAATATTTTCAGGCATTCGTTTAAAAATGAGGTACAAATACACAGACAGATTGAAGATGAAATATTGCTAATTGGAATGAATAATAATCGCAACTAAGTATAACGTCTACACGGTTTCAAATGACAAGATCCTTGATTGATTTGCTCTATAGATTTTTTGCAAGAAGACATACCAAAATGAATGGGCAACTATAGACTTACTTGACAACAGCGAGCACAAAAAGTGATTCCATTTGTTTTATTTGTTATTCTCACTACGCTTGCGAAGGTCACAGCGTCTCAGTAATCAGTCCTTATAAAACAAAATGTCAATTAAGTTTGTGCTCCTTGCGTGGGTGATTATCACAAAAATAAAAAATACTGTACCTACATATAAAAGGCGTAGTCTTCGCCCTTCGAATTTAATGTGGCAGCTATGATTTTGTTATAAAGTTTGTGATATTTGCAAAGAGGTTTAAGTTTAATCAAATAGAATTGACGTTGATTTTTTATTTATAATATTAAAATAAATTATTTTATTCTAGCTAAATAATAACTTTCCAAGTCTGGAATTTTCTATTCTTTCCATCAGTAAAATTACGGGGTTCACCGATTCAGCTATTTTGGAGAATGAATACAAACAAACAAAAATCTATTATAAAACTTTTATTTTTTTTAAGTGAAACTTCTTTAGTCCCGTGAGGGTAAAATTTGTACGGATTAAACGCGTGATTAGTGTCATGACGATATGCAGCGTTTTTTTTTGTTTGTTACCTGATATCTTCCGACTGGGTGAACCGAACTCAATGATTCTTTTTTTATACGAAAGGTGGGACCTCCCGTAGGTTCCAATTTTTTTTAGTGCAGTTCTTTTGATGGGATCTATGAGAAAACGGTCTTAACTTTGCATTAAGCATATGCGCGACAAATGTACGAATAACTCAAGATCATACCAACCGGTTTTGAGGATTTGAAGAATAGTTTTTTCAAGGGTTGTTTGATGATAGTATAGTTAGGATTATAGGATCCATGACAAAGTAACGGAATTACTCAATTCTTCGAAGCAAATTAAAGATACTTGGCAAAATCTTTTATAGACTATCCAGATATTTGAGTCACCTACCGCAACGTAGTTATAGTCAAGTAAATGTCGTATTTAACTCCTCAACGGCCTACAGTAAAGGTGCGATTTGTGGAAAATATCTGTCTGTGATCAAATTGCAATGATCTTACGTTTGTTCCTGCATTGCAATATTTATTTAACGTGAATGTGAAGCGCTGGTGGTAGGTTTGTTATATAATACAGAATCAAAATATGTTCAAATCCAGATAAATTATTAAAGTGTTTATAAGATCCACATTTCAATTTTCACTCTCGGAGTGATTATAAAAAATAAGCTCAACCATTGTATTTATTGCAGGTATCAGGTACTTAGGCACTAAGATTTAGCTAATGTAATGATATACGAAATCAACCATTTTAGTTTTTAACTTATATTTTGCCATTGGAAACGAGTATTTTTAATGACATTTTGGTAAAAATCCTAAAGATTACTTTTAGTGTATACTTAGAAGTCACCATCACAAAATGTACACAAAATAAAACTAAAGGCTTTAAGTAAGGTTTATATATAGATCGTGAGAGGTGGCAAATATATAGGTATATGTAATTATTTTTTAATTTTCAAAGGAATGGTTTTATTAATTTATAGACACTACATATATATACGATGGAGGAAATGTAAATTCCGTCTGTGAACGTCTTTCACGTAAATATATCGCTTGTTAACTTCTTAACATTCGTAATAATCTCCGAAGCATCCAAAATAGCTGGATTCGTTTTGAAACGATTTTCTGCTGCAAATAACTAATATTATTTTAAAATAATATACACGATGCTTGTAAACCCACCTTTTATATTCTGTTTATTGTTAATGATTCACGAAACTGGCGAAATAACTTGGTTGATTTTAATACGTCTTTCACTGGGAAATTACTAATTTATAAGGTAATAGAAAATCGCTTTTTCAAGATACTTTTCTAACTTAAAGTTTTTATAGCACGGTAGGTACATATATAAATGTCTCTTGAGCTTTACTCAGTACCATTTTTCTTAGAAAAAGTTGCGACAAAATATTTTGCAGAAGATGAATATAAATAAAACAACATCGTAGAATTGAATATAAGCCAAAAAGTTTCACTTCCTCAACGTGTACAAATGATACACGCATATTTTTTTTAATATATCACCGTGGTTCAAATTGATCGAACGTTGTCATTGAATAGTTCATGTTTTAATTACATACCTAACGTCTTTTTTTACAGGACCGACGGGCTTGCCAACGATAACGTTTTCTCCCAAGATCCTTCAAGGCCACGTTCCGATTTACTTATGTAATGAAGCTTTGAGGATAACTTGACAATTAGAATCGACGAATATATAATAATCCTTTAATTAAAGTTTGTCTTTGAAATTTTATGAAAATATACTATCTAAACAAAGAGATTTGTGTTCCGGTAAGATGCTGTGTAGAAACCATAAGGGGTATATCGCCTCTTACCAAATGAGCTCGCTTCCATCTTAGACTGTATCATCACTTGCTATCAGGAGTGATCACAGTCAACGGCTAAACTAAATTAACTCTAATTAAGTTAAGTTAAGATAAGTTAAGTTAAGATGAGATAAATAAAATATAATAAATTTTAAAAAATACTCAATGGACGTATTTATTCATTTTTATTTTATTTCTACATATAGAGCGATTAAAAAATAACAAAAGCATGCCTTTATGTCAATGTTAATATTTATGTTTAGCACAAAATTATGTTTTCCTAAATATTTAGGATTTGTAATTTGATACATTTTTACGTCGAACAATTCTGAAAAAGGTGAAAGTAACAAAATGTTATAAATAATTTTATTTTGTATGTTGAACCAATTATGATATAATAATATTTTAATTTGCGTTCTTCCTCAGGGCAAAATAACACTCATATTTTCTAAAGAGGTATTGTAAACATTTTTATATACAATTTCCGCACAAGTCACCGTAAAACCTCACAAATCTGGTACAAATTACCGTTTTTATGTGGTTTCAATGTACTTCCAAATTGAATTCGAATATCCTTCTTTTCTAACAATATTCTTAAGCAATGTTTACTCAAAATCACGTTTCCAAGAGAGAGATTATGTTTGGGTGATATAAATTATTCAGTCGGGCTTTCTATACATGATTGTTTGAAGAACAACGGCTTTCCACGAATCACTAGGAACATATCATTAGAATTATCTGTATGTAAAAACATTTCTATGTAAAATTCAAATAAATCTATTCTCAACATAAAAATGTGACCATAGTTATTTTCTTTAGATCAGATAGGAAATAAAAACTTTAACATAATTGAATATGTATTCAGCCAGTTATTGATTCTTTAAAAATGTTTGGATTTCCAATAAAAATAAATCATTTTTCACATCCATTATGAAGTCTAATCAAACACGAAACCCCGAAAATCAATTCCTACGCCACCTAGAGCAAAATTTTTTACTTCATTAAATAGGCTTTCATTCTATTTTTAAAACTTTTTTTACGTACGCCTTCATTAGATGGCGCTGTACAATTTTTCACAAAATAATTGTAATTAACATTTCAACAACAGTGTTAACATCGAGTGTCATCCACTGCAAGCTTAGAAATGTATTTAAAATAGAGATTGAATGGTAAAAAGTATTTCATTAAAGATTGTAAACTTGATCAAGATATATATGAGGGACTGCCTCATTGGTCTAGTCGATAGCATGTTCGGTCACAGACATGAAATCCTGGGCTAGGATCCCGGATTGAGCCAATTCAAAATTGGATATTGAGATTTCCTCAATATTTGCCCAAAGTTGGGAAGTTAGCGGTGTGATTCATCCTCATGCCTCGGAGAGCACGTTTAGCCGTCGGCCCTGCGCTTGATCTATCTCCGGTCGTGTCGGATTCACATCGGACTATGAAAGTGTAGGAATAGAAAGTGCACTTGTGTACTAAGCCTGTCAAACCGCAGTGCAGCAGCGTGGTGGTTCCATATTCTGATAACCGTCTCTGCTATGACTGATAAGGCATGTGCCCAGTAATAGGACGTTAATGGGCTGCTACTTAATTACTATATATGTGGAGATGTAAACTAATCGCAGCCTAAAAAGGAAAATGAAACACTTTTACGTTATATATTTAATACTACTATTTAGACATGAATTTGATAATTAATTAATTAAGTATTAACGGCGCGATAATGTCGAGACTATAAATCAAATCGTAATTGCTCACTTCCCATTCCGGTCGTTATGCCTTATCGCAGATTTTTTCAATTAAGAAATTAATATTATTAATTAAAATATGTCTATAGCACAATACCTAAAGATTGATAGTATTAAAATATAACACAATCTACTTAGTATGTGATTTACTGGTGAATCCAAGTTACCACACACTAAACATTTTAACAGTTTATTTTTCAAATATATTAATTGAAAGAAATAATAAAAAAAATGTTTAATTGGTCATTTATTTGTTAGTTTATAAAAAAGCGTGATAGAAAAACAGTTATAGAGAATAGAGAGGAGAAAAGCTGTTTTTATATGTTGCCATCCACTATATATTGTATATGTTCTCTAACTTATGTAAAAATTAACATTAATTCCTACGCTATTTAGCACAAATTTCTTAATTTCATAAAATAGAAAGAAGTTTTTCACGCGCTTCCAATAAAAGGCATTGCAGGCAACAAAAGTCATCTCAAAATAAATATAATGAATGGATTAACATTTCATAAAAACTGTGTTAACATCAAGTGGCAGCCGCTACAAGTTTCAAAAAATGTACTTGATCTTGAGTGCATGAAAGAAAAAACTTCATTAACCTTATTAACAGTAGACAGATGTGTAGAAAATGATGACGATATAAATAGTAACTTGTCACACGGCTTACATAAGTTCACAGTTATTAATTTATAATTAAAGTCGGCAAAGGCTAAATGTGTTGAGTGCGCTTTCCAAAATGCAAAAGAAGTCTGTAAGAATATCCAAATAGATAATAGACCATTAAAGAAAGTTAGTCTACTGTCTTCTTAGGAATAACCCAAGACTCTATGCTTCAGTGGGGTAACCATATTGAGACCCTGGCAAGCAAACTTAGTTCAGCTGCATTTGTTATTAGAAAGGTAAGACAATTACTCTAAAGTTGAAACTGCTGAAATGGTCTTTCTTGCTTATTTTCATAGCATTATATGTTACAGCATACTGTTATGGGGGTAAGCGGCGAACATTTAAACTATCTCTATATTACAAAAAAAAAGCAATACATGCAATATATGAATTAGAATCTCGCGATTTCTTAATAGAGAAATACAAAGAAATATCAATTCTCACAGTACTGTGGCAATATACATTCGATAGCATTTTATATATCCGTGATAATATTCATTTATACAGCAAAAGTAGCGAAACGCACAATTTTAATACCAGAAATAAAAACAAACTTGTAACGCCATATTTTAGAGTGAAGAAGGTTCACAAACCATTTATCGGGATGAACATACGCATTTTTAATAAGATACCCAAATCGCTGTTTGCCTCCACATAGTTTTAAGAAATATGTTAAAAACGTCCTATTACAAAAAGCATACTGTAATGTTCAAATTATTTGAGTGACAAAGTTGTTTGGGACTTGATTCCAGTTGCACATGAAAGCTAAATACATTGTACCCTACAAAAACTATGTTTAAGAGAGTACGCGTTGAGTTTCTTACTTCTCTCTGCGGAATCAAATTTCTGAAGTGGTGATATATTTATTACCAACGGACAGACTACTAGCGATTCAAAAGTGCTTTTTAACCTGCTTGAACAAAAATATTTTGACTTGAACGATTTAAAATTTAACAAGATAAGAGAGAGTGAAGTTATAATAGGAATATAGATTAACATATAATTAGATAAGATAATGCGTTGATATTGTATTCAATCAATTAAGAATCCTTTTATATATAAATTATAATATAGCAGAAAAACCGCAGTCCGCAAATTGTGATAAATGAAATATATTTTAGGCGCCACGACAAGAGTTACAAAAAGATATTCCGAGGACCGCGAAGATGGAGATGGATTACTCTGAAAGTTATGGACATTAACTTATTAGACGACTCGTTTCATCTAATGCGTTTCTTATTCCGAAAAAATTCAAGAACATTCTGTAGCCTAGTGGTGTATGAATGCTTCATTTATTTTGCTTATATTAATCTGGAGTATTTTTTATTAGTTTGTAACAAGTATACGTCTGAATCCACATTCATAATTCAATCAACGATCTATTTATCCCTTTTTCCAAAAATTCCAAAAATGGATATGAGTTTTCTAATAAGATTTTCTCAATATTTGCCCGAAGTTGGAAAGTTGGCGGTGTGATCCACCCCAATACTTCGGAGAGAACGTTAAGCCGTCGATCTTGTGCCTGGTCCCTCTCCGGTCGTGTCGGATTCCCGTCACAACGGATTATGAGAGCGAAGGAATAGAGAGTGCACTTATATACTATACCTGCTAATCAGCAGTGAAGCAAGGTGGTGGGTCTATGCTCTTATAATCCTCTCTCATGAGGATGCCTGTGCCCAGCCGTGACGTTAATGGGCTGCTACTCACTTATTACTTACTTACTTTACAGCAGTTTTAAATCAGTGCGAAACACAGTAGATTTTCTCACAATGATGATGGATATTCTAATAAGCTACATCAAACTCAATCAGGTTTCCTTTTTCAGTATCATCACTAGAATTATCAATTTATTTTATTTATATATGCATTGACACTGTAGATCTTACAACCCATCAATATTAGGCAAAAGTGATTGGTAAGAAAACCTCAGCGCCTTAACCTCTGTGAAAATTAATCATATAGACTTTGACTTTCGAGAAAAACATGCGAAAAATATATAATCTTCGTTCTTATATAATATGCGTTTATGTCTTAAGTGTATGTTTTCTATGCTAAGCCTACAAGTGTAGGCTAGAAAAAGCCAAGACAAATAAAAGTGCGGTATAAGAACTAATTAGTTCTTGTAATTGATTATTCTTTATAAATATTTATATATTCAGTAAATAGAGAGAGGGAGAGAATACATTTTATTTTACACCAGAAACAATACATGAGATATATATATATAATAACTTCATCACAGGATACAAAAATGCGGCCTATAGCAATTTCTTCCAGGCAACCTTAGGGTTATGGAAATTTTGTTATGACAAAGGGTACGTGGTGTTTAAAAAAGTATAGTAAAACGACATGCATGCATAAATAGATCAAAATCAAAATATTCTTTACTCGAGTTGGCTCATAAAGCACTTTGGAATCGTCAGTAGTCTATCCGTTGGTAACAAATCTAACACTGGTTCGGAAAGTTAAATCCGCTAAGAAAAAACCGGTAAAAACTCGGCGTTTACTCTTTTAAAGATTGTTATGTATGTTATAATGTTTCATATTTTGCTTCTGCGTGTAACTGAAATCAATTCCAAACATATTTATCGCTTAAATAAATTTTCTAAATTCTAATATGCATTAAATAAGAGAATGTTTTTAACATATTTTTTAAAATCATGCGAAGGCAAATCTAAAACTGATTGCGGTATCCTATTAAAAATGCGTATTCTCAACCCAACAAATGATTTCTGAACCTTCTTCGCTCTAAAATATGGGATTACAAATTTGTTATTATTTTTTGTATTAAAATTGTTTATTTCACTTTTTTTGCTATATAAGTGACTATTAATACGGATATATATAAGATATTATTCAATATATATTGGAACGGTACTGTGAGAATTTGTTTCATTGAATTTATATCTTAGAGAAGACACATACCAATATAAATATAGTGGTTAAAGTGAACAGGGATAAATGATAAACTTTGACAATGCTTTTAAGTATATTCGAGGATTTCGCCTCTCTGTTAAGAGAACATGTAACGTTCTAATAATAATACAAAGACATCATAAATATTTACAATATATCTGTATTGTTGGCCTACATCTAATAAACACTAAGGCAAGGGTATATCAACAAACCCAGGCTAATCAAACCCTGTTGTCCGCCCGCGTCCATCTTCCAATATTGTAAGCGTGAGGAGCCAAGATTAACCGGGAACACAGGCTTAAGGCTTAATGGATTTACCCCTAGTTGTTTTCCGCAAATTGAGAGCCATTGTTTACCCCTGTAATAGCTGTTTGGATTGCTACATTTTCTACTTAAAGAAAATATTAATAATGTTTAATTAATCCGCTTAATATAGTAAGTAAGTAAGTAGCAGCCCATTAACAGCTCACTGCTGGGTACAGGCCTCCTCACTCCGAGGAGCGAGGGTTTTTAGAGCATAGACCATAGTACACAAGTGCACCCTCTATTTCTTCTCTCTCATAGTTCGATGTGACGGAAATCCGACACGACAGGAGAGAGATCAGGGGCAGGACCGACGGCTTAACGTGCTCTCCGAGGCACGGGGGTGGATCACACCGCCTACTTTCCAACCTCGAGCGAATATTGAGAAAATCTTAATAGAAATCTCAATATTGATTTTGGTATGGCCCGACCCCGGACTCAAACCCAGGACCTCATGTCTGTAGTCGAACATGCTAACCACTAGACCAATGAGGCAGTTAAATAATATTGCACGCCTTAAATTGTATGCTGTAGGTTAAATTTCTGCACATGTTTTATACAATTTAATTTGAAGTTACTGGTGCAATAAGAAGAAAAACAAAGTTATTGCGTTTTAAGGGTATCTTGCGAGTCTCTTTTGATTGTTCATTTGTCATACTCTTGACAAACCCTACTGTAGGTTCAAACTAAAATTAAAGATACTTCAGCATAAATTATTGCAATAATGTCGTGATAATAAATATACCGCCGTGTGCAATTGTATTTTTTTTTAAACTATGGTAACTTTTACGCTTTTATTTGCAAATATATTACAAATTAACATTAAAAGAAATGATTCGCTCCTATCCCATTAATTTTTGATAGTTACTAAAAGATCTACCAATTATTACTCTTTCTGATATCTACAAATCTATACGGACCATTTTTTGTGAAATATAGCAATGTCCCTCCGCGATGCAGACCCTTACGTAAAATGGATATCCTATATACCCACGGGGTCGGTAACTACGCTACTATGATTAACGATTAGTGTATTTACTCTTTTTCAAAATAGATATACCCAAATACCAAAATTATTATTTACAAACTAAGCCACGTTTGTGAAATTAATTCCTTTTAAATCTGTTACAAAAATATTTGTTTTATTTATATAATAGGTTGGCTGCAGCCGGTCACACTTGCATCCACGATCAATCAACGCCTAGACTTTCCCGTTCCTTTGGAAACTTCATAGAAACGAGTATCGCGATAATAACGACAATACAAATATTTTAACATCAAAAAAATAACCTAGTCTAGTTAATATAAATAGCAAATGTAGTATATACATAGAATATAATTGTATACATAAATGTAAGGAGCGCGAATCCAATTTCTGATAAAAACTATTAGTTATTAGAATTAAAGGATGTTGCAAAGTAAGAAGCAGCAAATATTACAGCAACTTATACAAAAACCAAAGAAATTTCAAAAAAACATTTTCATTTAATTTCTAAGTCTTGATCCTTATAGTTTGGATAATAATGATTTATATTCTTATTTATTATATCTAGATACATAAGTGATACTAACTTAACAAATAACGATCGCTGACAATTGAACTTGTATAAACTCTGTTTCAGTTGTCACCACCTTCCTAATCATACTAGTACACTTACAATTAAAAAATGATTGATTTAAGCATGTAACTTGTAGGCCTTACGTTATTATGGGACAATGAAATCATACAAATAAAATATAAAGAGGAAAGATTTATGTTTTTGTTTGTATGTATGTTTGTAACGTTTTCACACGTAAACTACTGGACCGATTTCAAAATTTTTTCACCATTAGAAAGCGGAATTTTCACTGAATGACATAGGCTATATTACTTTTTCAAGAAAATTGGGGATCCCTAATAAAATACATTAATATAACCCCAGGTGTGAATAACTCAGTCACAAAAACTGTCATCGAGTGCTCTGTGGAAACTATTGATTATAGAACAAAAAATCTTCTACAATATTATAGAAGGTATTAATATCTACGATACTATACGTCCAACTACTGTTGTTATGCCACTAAAACTACTTTTTACATTTTAAAAGTTAATAAAAACAATAATCAAACCATATTATTCATACCTCTGTATTGATCATTATTCTATTAGATATTTTATTAAAGACAGTTTCAATACCTGTAAAATATATACTTTCTAAATAAAATTATTTTACTGCCACAAATAAACGTGAAATAAAATTTTTCTGTTAACAAAAACAATCTTCTCGTGGCAGTCCACGAGATCGGTATCTACTCGGGTGAAACCGCAGGGCATTGCTAGTGAAAATTATTAAATTACATCTAAATCTGTTACATAAACGGAACTCCACAAATGTGGCAATGCTGTATGTGTTCGTTAAATTTAACCAGTTAAATAAAACCGAGTTACAGCTGCCGTAAAGAGCCACTCCGACTAAGCAGCTTACCAAGTTTTGTTCAGTACTTACTACATACTTATGTACTGTAGGTGCTCTTAATTGGATATTAAATCGAGATTTCATGTTACATTTCGTATATATTTCTCATACCTGTGGATGCGATTCGTCGGTACCTGGAGAAATGGTTAGCCAGAGGGCACGGATCCATCTTCTATAGACAGGTGCAGGTGTTGACCGGACACGGTTGCTTAGATAGATACCTTCATCAGATTGTCGGCTGTGAGGAATCGGCCGCCTGCCACGAGCAGTTGTTGTTCTCTCGTTGGTGAGCAACATAGTTGGCGCAATCCTTGCTAACGAGACGGGCTGGGGGGCAGTTGTCTCCTTTTGCAAATCGGAAAGGGATGCAGCGGAGAGAGCTCCCCTTTTCCGACGAATGAGCCAGAAGCCCCCCCCCCTCCAATATAGATTGAAGACGACGAGGGTGATCTCCATGATGAGATGAGGCGGCTACATAAGAGATAGCAGAGTGGATTGCCTATGTATGTCTCTGGTTCTTCAATCAAGGATGTCGAGGGTTCTGCTGGGTTTTAGTGGATATTCTGAGTGAGTCCCACACTTCCTACCCGGGGTGCGTAAATGCATTTCCCAGCGTCAAAAAAAATGGTCAGTGTGATCACACTTAAATAAAAAACGTCAATAGTTAACAAAATACTTGTTTAACCAAATAATGTTTTGTGACGAACTTGTAACGAATGACATTTCTTGTTATTGCATCATCATAATCATTGCTTTACAGAATGGCATTTGGAGCAGGCATTAATACAATGCTAAATTTTTTGCAATTTTGACTGGAGAAAATATTGCTATTATATATTACAAGGACATGTTATGGTTCTTACTTATAAAAGGTGTATAAGGTTTGTGTTTGATTTCAGAAAAGGCTTTTTGGGAGTTCATATTTAGTTGCGTAAGCCCCAACTCAGTACACATTTTTTGTCAACTTTTCTGAGTTAAT
This sequence comes from Elymnias hypermnestra, assembly GCA_015832385.1. Lineage (NCBI taxonomy): Eukaryota > Metazoa > Arthropoda > Insecta > Lepidoptera > Nymphalidae > Elymnias > Elymnias hypermnestra. Next base: position 15,225,393 of record JACTOM010000929.1, read on the forward strand.
ATTCATAAGCAAAAACCATCATGGACAGACCCTAGTAGACACACAATGTAATATAAAAGCTCTTGTCCATTTTTTTGAAGTTGTTAACATTAATGCAAATATATTTAGGCAGCATATAAAATTTAGTACATGTTGATCGTATCAAATGTCATAATTTTCGTTTCGCGTCAAAATCGATGCTCCAAATCTACCCCAAAGCCCTTGACTTACCTATATTGGAAATCGTAATTTGAATTGGATAACTAAATAATGAAGCGAATATATTACATTATTATTGACTCTAGATTAGATTAGATTATTAACGTTAACACATCACTTTTATCTCTCCTTCATTGAAAAGCAATTGTTTTTACTTGTATAAAACACATATAAACAGGAATTTGTCTTAACGTTAAAAGCTTTCAGATTGAAAACCACAGCTTCATTTATAATTGAAAAAATATTCTGTTAGTATTACATATATACTTTTTTTACGTTAGTATAACTGCCTCATTGGTCTAGTGGTTAGCATGTTCGAATACAGACATGAAGTCTAGGGTTCGAGTCCCGGGTCGGGCCAATTCAAAAATCAATATTGAGTTTTCTATTAAGATTTTCTCAATGTTTGCCCGAAGTTGGGAAGTTGGCGGTGTGATCCACCCCCGTGCCTCGGAGAGCACGTTAAGCCGTCGGTCCTGCGCCTAATCTCTCTCCGGTCGTGTCGGATTCCCGTCACATCGGACTATGCGAGTGAAGGAATAGAGAGTGCACTTGTGGTGTACTATGCCTGCCAATCCGCAGTGGAGCAGCGTGGTGGGTCTATGCTCTAAAAACCGTCGCTCCTTGGAGTGAGGATGCCTGTGCCCAGCAGTGGGATGTTAATGTGCTTCTGCTACTTACTTATTACATATATCAAAAACTGAACATGTATACTTAACTTTGTAAGATTGACTCTTAAAGAATCCTTTTCCCGCTTTAATTGACAAATCAATCCTGATTTCTTTATATATTCACGAGATCAGGAACTATGAGGGTGACACCGTCGAGCAAAGTTAACTTGATAAATACAATTTTTCTGTATATGTGTATGTGATAAACGTCTGGAACTATTTTAATAAGATTGATTTGTGACTTTTCAAGAGGATTCATGAAGGGTTTAGATTGACAATTCGATCTGTTAAATATCGGATTACGGAATCGAAAAATATCGGGTATAATTTATCCAGTAGCACTTGGGCTGGATCAATATAAAAAAAGAACTCTGTATGCTACTTAGATTTTACTAAAGATCCTTTTTATTGGATTTTACAAGCCGGAGCTTTTCAATTTTTAATATTAACACCTATTTCACCTCCTAATTCCATTGTAAACCTATCAGTGCACTAGATAAACCGTTCACTCTTCTCACATGAAAGCTTTTCCAATGTTGTTTTGGTTAGAAAATCATAATAGATTACATAAAATGGAGATTGCCTCTATTCTTTTGAACACAGTTAATAAGTTTTCGTCGTCACGATGATGATATAATAACTGGTCAGCAATGCATTTGGTTTTTCATGTTACAGTTTTTGATATAAGATGGATTTCATATAATTCTAATTACATAATATACAAAATTATAGATTTCTTATGAAAATCAGATCCAGTTTTGTTATAATAAGCATTTAGTAAAAAAAAATTAAAAGTGCATGCGTACAAATGTCAGAAGTGAAACTTCTTTCGCAAACGTCTTGTTTATATCTATTCAAATTTAAAACTTTACATTTCCGAGACTTAAAGGGAGGGAAATAGGAGGATATGTTAGGAATTTATTGAATTTATTGGTCATTAAAATATTAAAAGTGTCGAAAATTAATACAAATAATTTACTGAAATCTCAAATAATGAATTATAAATAAAAATGTTTTTTTTATCAATATTAGAAATTTTTAATTAAATTTGTTTTAAATTTAAAATTATTAAGTGACGAGTGACAAATTAAAGTGCCACATGTTATTTGTAAATATTAAAACCACCTAACCTGCAAAAAACGCTGCTCATCTTCGTAACGCTAACCAAGCGTTTCATCTGAAAAAAGTTTACTATCGTGCGCTTCACGAAGTTCCACTTCAAAAATAGTATACAATACAAACAAGAATCTTGTAACTTTATATTTATAACACTATCATGTGTAGTTTTCGTTAGCATTTGTGTAAACATTACCATAAGACGCTATTTCAAGGCATCGTTAGTTAGGTAATCAATCCGTCCAGATGCAATCTAACCCATGGGCGTATCTTTAGACCCTAGTGTATATAATATGTATGTGTTTTGCGCCAATGCAATGTCGGATTTGCATTTGAGCTATAATATATAACATAAACATATTCGTCGTCGTCGCTTCAACCGATGGACGTCCACTGCTGGACATAGGTCTCACGAAATGATGCCCACAAGGCCCGATCTTGCGCCGCCTGGCTCCAGCGGCTACCGGCGACCCTCCTTATATCGTCGGTCCACCTTGTGGGGGGTCTTCCTACACTGCGTCGTCCGGTGCGGGGTCGCCATTCCAGCACCTTCCAGCCTCAGCGTCCATCGGTACGTCGGACTAGGTGCCCCGCCCATTGCCACTTCAGGTTCGCGATTCGTAGGGCTATGTCGGTGACTTTGGTTCGGCTACGGATCTCCTCATTTCTGATTTGATCGCGTAGAGAAACTCCGAACATAGCCCTA